>APFE031697221.1:0-17843 GCA_000404065.3 Pinus taeda
GAGGAAAGGAGATCTTGTTAAGTTTGGCTTGGACTTGGAACCATCCTGAAGGAGGCCTTCAACATCATGGCACCGGTTGTATGACTCCCTCTTTGATTTAATCATTAATACAAAGCATGTTATACTTCCCATAAGCTTGTCTATAATATTTTACTCAGTACAATACTCCTTGATTTGTTGTATAACTTACATTGGAATGCATATGCTATGGTCTCTTAGGTTGTTATCTTTTGATCTCTCTTGCAGGTATTCAGACGCAAGAAATAGCGATGAGAAGCCTGGGAGCTAAGGGATTGGGATCATCATCAAAGGTCGAGCGCACAGGAGAGAGGTATGACATCTCCCTTTCTCATTTGTCATTATGATATAGGTTAGGGAAGTTTGCTTGTTTTGTCACAATTGTTACTAGACCCGCACATTGGGATAGAGGGATTGTGTCTATCCATAGAAGGGATTAACAGGTTAATAAATTGGTGAATCCACTAGGGAATCCTACACCCTTTTCATCCTCCTTTCGTTTTTTGCCTTCTCGTTAATTTTGGCCAACCATTGAATGACCCTTTGTTTTGATTGATTTTCAGTATGTACTCTAAATTGTTGGTGTCTTAGGGTATTAGGTCTAGAGTTTCTTCCCGAGTCTTTCTTGTTTTCATAAAATTTCCTCACCCAATGCGTGTTTTATTATTGATAGTCGTGATGCCAGTGCCTGTTTTTCCCTCTACAATTGCGCTGAAGACCCTGTCTTCTACTGTCTACCTGCGCTGAAGACCAACACGAGTTTTGCTATGAAAAGTAGTGCTGCCAGCATGGATTTTGCTATGAAAAGTAGCGTTGATGACCCTGCCAGCACAAATTTTTCTATATAAAGTAGTGTTGGTCCTTGAATGTGAGAATTTTTAGGTTTTCTGCTGAAAACTCTAATGTGTCCTGACCTCTGAGGTCATTTTCTTGCTCTGTGTGTAGGATATTATGTATATTTTCTTTCAATTTCTTTGTGTTGTGCAAAATTCATTCCCGTCCTTTATGTGGTAAAAGTGAAATTTTGTTTGAGTTTTTGATGTTTTAAGTCAATTAAAATAATTGTTTGTTGCTTATATGATTGGAAAATACTGATTTGTTGTTGATTGAACATTAGTAGTTCTTTTGCAATCATAAAAGAAATTGATCTTGCATTTATTTAGTTTTAATTTAAAAAATTTAATTTTCATAAAAGTGCATTAGATTAGTTGCATTGAAAAGTTTCTTTTTTAGATTCATCATTGAAAATAGATCACATTTTTCAGTGATTGAAACCTAAAGAGTGCATTAGGTGCATTAAATCATTCAAAATGAAAAGAAAAGTGAAAGTTCACATAAGTGCATCTTAGTAAAAGTGAAAATCATTTTACTTTTGAAAAGTTGCATTTGGGAAGTGAAAATTAAAAAACTAGTTAAGGGCACTTTGTTTGTTGCATTACTGCTTGTTGCATCATTGTTTGAAATCTCTCCCCTTACTAGTTTAGCTTTCATCGAATTGGAAAATAATATTTTTCTCGTATAAATGCATCTTAGGTGTTCAGGTGACATCACTTTGAGCCATAAATGGGAACATAATTCAAGATAAACTTAAAATTTACCTCAATTGACCTAAGGAGCATTTGTTAGTAACGAAAAACATTTAGAGGTCTAGGCTAGAGACATGTTTTGACATCATTAAACGTAGGAGCTATTGTTATTTTCCAGTGTTGTATCTCTGGGGTGAAATCTTATTCCATGTACGAAAGTGTATAGGACCGTTGTCTAGTACTCTCAGGTATATCAAAGATGCTCCACTTATGGTAAGTATATGAGAAAAATCTCACCAAATGGTTATACATTAGACAACACTATTATGGACTACACTCCCACGTACCATCATGTATATATTGGGAGCCCCCTATAGGTTTCTATCCATCCATAGGTAATCGATTCAGTCGCCTTTTGAATGTGATACACTAAACACAACATTCGGGGAGATTGCCTACCTGTAATTCTTAGTTTGCTAGGAGGTATTATGCAGTTCATGGATACTTGATAATCCATTTTTGCATAGCTTACCCCTTTTTTATTTTGTTTTGTTAATTTCTAAAATCAATTAATTTACGGCAAAAAAACATCCTTCCTGTGGAAATAGTCCTTAGTAAATCTTAGGTTGAGACTAATGGCAACAGTTCCTGAGTTCACCAACCAAGGAAACCCCTCCGACAGGAATCCTAGTCCGTTTCCTTCTTTTGGAAATGTTGGTGCTCCCTATATGGCAACGTTGTCCCTTCCTGGTTCTACCATTGGTTTTCCAGTTTTGTTATTTTTGACCCCCTATGGTTCCGAATGTCCAAACTTCTCCTCAACCAAGCTCTCCTCCACCTGAAAAATATCAACCTCTAGTTGATCCTAAAGTTGACTCTTTGCCTTGTTCACCTATTCAGTCTTCTTCCTCTTCATCTAGTGAAAGCCTCCAAGTCAGTAACTAGGTGGATAAGAAGAAGAAGAAAAGGAAGATTAATAAGAAGAAAAATAAGCAAGAGGCCAACGAAGAAGCCATTTCTATCGATGCAGTTGATGTTGAGAAACCTTCCAATCACCCTCGTAAAGTGAAATTCCCTTGCAAGCTTTGCAAGGGTGACCACCTTCTTCGAGAATGTCATGGTATTCCCAAGATATTATAAGTGTGGTCCATAGGTTCCTATCAACCTTTGTCATCAACCTCTGGATATCATGCTGGTGATAACTTCTACTAGTGATAATAAGGTCCATGGAAAAAAGGGAAAAGTTAAATTTCCTTGTAGGTTATGTGAAGGGAGTCATCCTACTCACCTTTGTCCTTGTATGGATAAAGCCTCTAAAGTTGTGGATAACCTTACCACTTCTGAACGTCGTCTTCTGACTGGTTATCAAAAGATTTCCCCTGATCCTCCACTAGTTGATCAAGTGATTGATCAAAAGTCATCTTTGGTCAACCCCACTCTCTCAGAAAGTGAGTTTCATGAGTTCGTTCTCGACCAACCATTGGTTGAAAAAATGGTAGGCCTGACTCCAGCTTCAGTTAACCGTACCTTTTCGGTAAAGAGTGAACCTCATACTGCTCAGGTTCTTCTTGTTTCAAGGAATTTAGACTTCTATGATCCATAACATTTGTTTAGAAACTTTTTTGGCGAATTCACATAATCCAATCATTTGATCCAATCTATTTTTTAGTAAATATATTTTTCTAGTGATTTATATAAGGATTTATAACTTAACGTTAATTTATTTATTATATTAGGAATTGAAAAATATTAATAATATATATTTTTATTAATGATTTAAATAATAAAATAGATAAATTTAATATCTAACCAATGATTTAATAACTTGACACTAAATATATTATTATTAGGAATTGAAAAATATTAATAATAACTATATTTATTAATAGTTTAAATAATTAAATAGATAAATGTAATATCTGACCTCGGTTCTGTTTATTTTTACCCAATTTACTTGACGCCTTAGATATAATAATAATTATAAAGAATATTAATATTAATTTAGTTAAAGGAGGTTTGACTGGGGTCCTTAGGTTGAAAAATAGCCGTTAGTCTTTCTAGCCGTTGGAGTCTCTGCTTAGACTATATAACACGCTAAACTGGATCTGTATCTTCAACTTGTCCTGACGATGAACCACACTAGTTGGTTCGAAACGCGTCAGACAAATGATCAATTATGTGATTTCTTCTTGTTTCTTCAGTTTCGAATGAACTGGAGGGAAATCCTCCTATTCCCAAGGTTCACGGAAGTAGTTCTCCTGTTCCCATAATGCAAGGGGGCATCTCTCTCGTTTCTACAAAATCCCCTCCAAGTAGTTTGGTCACTTCTTTTAATTGGAGTCGACTAGCAGGATATCGTCTTCCATCTTATGTGCCTTTCCTGATCACAGTATAGGTTTATAATATGGCTGTACTTAGCACAATCATTGATGAGGGTGAATCTGTTAATATTATGTACTCAACTATTTGTCAAGATTTAGGTTCTTCACAGCTTGTCCCCATCACCCAAAATCTGTTAGCTTTTCACCGAGGAACCAGTCAAACATTAGGGATCCTTCCTAAGTTTCCTATTAATATGGGAGGAAATACTATCTATATAGACATGATTGTTGTCCAAGGCCTGTTGGATTTTAATCTACTTCTTAGCCATGACTATTTTTATGTCATGGGAGCTCTTGCCTCTTCCCTCTTTCGAGTGATGTGTTTCTCGCATGAAGGAGGAATTGTGATCATTGATCAACTTATATTCGTTGGTCCTAATATTGCTTCCAATTAACCATCTTTCCTAAATGGTCCTTGTGTGCAAGCGGTATCACCCCCACCACATGTTAATTACGTGGCCACCTATTCTATGCTCCCATCTACTGATGATAAAGTCAAGGATATAGTGCGTCATGTACTGAGGAAATTAGAACCTAATATTTCCATTAGATCCCTTGACATGTATCCCTTCCAGAGTGTTTTTCTCCCATCTGACGAGAACCTCTTGGAAGCTATGAATTCTGATAGGCTGTAATCAAGATGTCATGAGGATAATTCTTTTTCAACCTCATTAAAAAATGAAATAGGTTCCCATGAGGATAGTTCTTTTACTATGTCAACCTTGTTAACAAATGAAATAGGTTCCCATGAGGATAGTTCTTTTCCTATGTCAACCTCGATAAAAAATGAAATAGGTACCCATGAGGATAGTTCTTTTACTATGTCAACCACGTTAAAAAATGAAATATGTCCCCATGAGGATAGTTCTTTTACTATGTCAACCTCGTTAAAGAATGAAATAGGCCCCATGAGTACGATTCTTTTCTTGTGTCAAAATCGTTAAAAATGAAACAAGGTGTCATGAACATGGTTCTTTTCCTATGTCAAGCTCATTAGAAAATGAAACAAATCCCCTTCCAATTCGAGTCTTTGATTAGATATCGTAAAATCCCAGTCTAGTCTTTCACTTAATCTTGTAAGTGAACCTTCGTTCCATCCACCTGTTAGTAATCAATAGTCTACTTAGGTGAATAAAATGAAGCATGGGGGGCATGTACCTCAAATTGAGTCACTATTCTAGGGGCATGTGAACTTATCTCAAGCATAGTTTATCTTTGTTTCAAGCTTGTGTAAAAATGAAACCAAACTCAAGAATAGTTTATCCTTGTTTCAAGCTTGTGTAAGAATGAAACTAATCTTCAAGCATAGTTTGCCTTGTTTAAAGCTCGTTTAAAAATGAAACTAATCTTCAAGCATAGTTTGTCTCCATTTCAAGCTTGTGTAAAAATGAAACCAAATCCAAGAATAGTTTTTCCTCATGTTTTAAGCTTGTGAAAAAAAGAAACCATCTTCAAGTATACTCAAGCATAGTTTCCCATGTTTCAAGCTTGTGTAAAAAGAAACCATTCCCATTTTACCTCTCGTGATTGCCATTTTTATCAGCCTGTTCTAGATGAACATTGGTTTTTCATTCCATCGTCATTATCTCTTTGGTTGATCATACACTTTCACTTGGTTGTTTTACCCTTATCTGGGGAACATCTACGATGAGTGGTCTTATTAGCGAGCCTCTTGACCTTTACATGTTTTGAGCAGTTCCATCATGAGAAGAACCAATTTCGATCCTTTTAAAGCACTCGTTCCTCTAGGCGGAGTGCTCTTTCAGCTCTTTTAAAACTCCAAAAGTATGAGAATATTTCTGAGCACTTGTCTTTTCAAACTCATTAAAGTAAATGAAAAGACATCTACTCAGTATAAGTTTAACCCATTTCCAGACTGAGATAGACTAATGTACAAAAAGGAATACCTTAGTCACACATGGCTAAGAGGTTCTCTTGAATATTGTTTTCTACCTTTTCGGAGTTGAGAGACTATCTATGAAAAGGGACTTTTGGAGTTTCATTTTTACCTCTTTTTCAAACCCTCTAAACATTAAAAAGATGTCGAGTTACCCCTCTGCCAGACTTGTAAAACTTAAATAATGCAGGACTTGTCACCATGACAAGACTGAGTTACTCCTTCCTAGGGATCATTAAAATTACTAGGATGGATTCATCCAAAGGATGAATTTATACAACAAGCTTATGGTATCCTCTTCAAGATTGTGATTAAAAATAAAGAAGTACATGCTAGCGATAGTGGGAAAATTGGAAGTAAACATGTTCTCTATTTTGTGTAAAGGCAGCATGTCGCTCTTGAACATGACACTCACATGCATCTCACATCGGGTTTGGGATATCCTCTCTTCGCCACTTACCTTCTTGGGTTTGGAAATCCATTTTCCTATGATTTGATCACCCCTATTTTCATCATGACCTACGATTCCTTTTTGAGTCAAGTGCTGCCGAACTTCGGAGTCATGTCGCTGATATGTTCAAGAGAAGTCCTACCTGCAAAAGTAAAACCTCTTATACCTATGTGACCCTCTTTGCAACAATCCTGAATCAGTCCTATCATTTTGAGATATCTGATGTTTCATGTCGATGATGTGGGAAACACTATGGTCCTCCTTCGATGGATCACTTCCTGTCTACTTCAACTCATTATCTAGGAAGTTGATTTAGAAACGCCCTTTTAGTACCTTGGAGCTTGTATGCCTCCATGGAAAGTTCTTCGTGTTTGACAACAGACTTATATCATTGGCCTTCGATTGAATGATTCGGTAAGTTTTCAACTTCAACTCGCATATTCACACTTGTAGATTGTACCAGTGTACCTTGAGGGCCATCATCATTATTAGTAGTTTCTCTTGCACATGTTAAAAATTTACATTATTGACTGGTAATAAGGTGGTTTCTACCATGTTTGGCATCAACGCATCTATTCACATGGTTAGATTCGTACTTCGATAAGGATATAGATGAAGACCCTAGATCTGATCTATTAAAATCCAGGTTGCGAGGAGTTATTGAGTATTTATGATTGTATACATGATCCTTTTCATATAGATAGTTGCGTCCATGCGGTGGATCCATAGACATGATCCTTTTTAGATGGATGGATGCATCCATACCATGGATTAATGTATTATATTTTTATACCTATTCAGATGTATTATCAGGCATATGTATATATCAGAGATGTCATATATTGTATCATGTTTGATTTGCAGGTCTCCTGACGGTGGTCTTCCAAGATCCTTGCCTTAACTGATAAAGCACTTCAACCATCACTTCCTGTTCTGCTTTCATGCTTTAGGGGGCATCTATTACACAATATTTTGTCACATTCCCAACTCTGTACCTGAAGTGTCATCCTTTGTGCCACTCTTGTCACAAATTTAGTACAATGACAAAAGCTATGTAAACTCATTCACCATGAATTATATGCTTAATACATCCCTAAAGAGATGGAGAACTAACGTCTTGAAGCAATTTTGGAAAAACTTGTGAAAACCCCTAATTTGCAAGACCAATGCTACTTTTAGTAGGAAAATCTATGCTGGTAACCTTTTGTTTAACTAGTGACTAATGTTGGTAGTGCAACTTTTGATAGGAAAATCTGTGTTGATCCTCTTTAGTTAGTTTCTCCAAAAATGAAGTAGAAGCTTATCTTACTAGAAACCTCAAGAACAACAATCTGGTAGTTTTTGGATGAAGATATGGTCGAGTACTCCCATTTATAGCCCTTGATCCTACCTTTAGGGATGTTACCTTTTTGGATAAGGACCTTCTTCCCCCTTTGGTGGATCTCTAACTCCCTCTCCCTCACTATAAATCTATTCTTCACTTTCCTTAATGGGTTGGTCAATGCTGGTTTCCATTCTTCTGCTCAATTTTGCTTAGATACTACCATTTTGGTGAGAGAGGAAAGGAGAGTTTGTTAAGTTTGGCTCGGACTTGTAACCATCCTGAAGGAAGCATTCAACATCAAGGCACCGGTTGTATGCTTCCCCCTTTGATTTAATCATTAATACAAAGCATGTTTTACTTCCCATAAACTTGTCTATGATAGTTTTCTTACTAAAATACTCCTTTATTTGTTGTATAACTTACATTGGAATGCATATGCTCTGGTCTCTCTTGTTTTTGTATGATCTCTCTTGCAGGTATTTAGATGCAAAGAATAGAGGGGAGTGTGCCTGGGAGCTAAGGGATTGGGATCATCATCAAAGGTCGAGCATATAGGAGAGAGGTAGGCCATCTCCCTTTCTCATTTTTCATTGTGACCTAGGTTAGGGAATTTTTCTTGTTTTTTCATGATTGTTACTAGACCCACACATTAGGCTAGAGGGATCACTTCTATCTGTAGAAGGGGAGTCGCGAACCAGATAATCCCTTCTACCAATAGAAGCGATCCCTCTAGCCCAATGTGTGGGTCTAGTAACAACCATGAAAAAACAAGAAAGCTTCCCTAACCTAGATCATAATGACAAATGAGAAAGGGATATGGCCTACCTCTCTCCTATGCAATCGACCTTTGATGATGATCCTGATCCTTTCACTCCCAGGATCGCTCATCACTATTCCTTGCATCTGAATACTTGAAAGAGAGATCAAAAGACAACAACCTGAGAGACCATAGCATATGCATTCCAGTGTAAGTTATACAACAGATCAAGGAGTATTGTACTAAGCAAAATATCATAGACAAGCTTATAGGAAGTAAAAAATGCTTTGTATTAATGATTAAATCAAAGAGGGAATCATACAACCGATGCTGTGATGTTGAAGGCCTCCTTCAGGATGGTTCCAAGTCCAAGCCAAAATTAACAAGCTCTCCTTTCCTCTCTCACCAAAATGGTAGCATCTAAGCACAATCAAGCAGAAGAATGACAACCAGTAATGACCAACCCATTAAGGAAAGTGAAGAATGGAATTATAGTGAGGGAGAGGGAGTTAGAGATCCACCAAAGGGGGAAGAAGGTCCTTATCCCAAAGGTAAGATCCCTAAAGGTAGGATCAAGGGCTCTAAATGGGAGTACTCGACATATCTTCATCGAACAACTACCACCTCGTCGTTCCCGAGGCTTCTAGTAAGAGACACTTCTACTCCATTTTTGGAGAAACTGCCTCAAGAGGACCAACACAGATTTTCCTATCAAAAGTCACATTGCCAGCAGCGCTAGTCACTAGTTAGAAAAAAAGTTACTAGCATGGATTTTCCTTCTAAAAGTAGTGTTGGTCTTGCAAATTAGGGTTTTTGACAAGTTTTTCTAGAATTGCTTCAAGAAATTAGTTCTCCATCTCTTCAGGGATGTATTGAGCATATAATTCATGGTGAATGAGTTTACAAATCTTTTGTCGCTTTACGACATTTGTGACGATAGTGGCACAAAGGATGACACTTTGGGTATTGAGTTGGGCATGTGACAAAATACTTTGTAACATATGGTCCCATCCATCTAGTTTGAAGCTTCCCCAGGAAATCCTGGAATCTGGAATCATACAATAGCTCCCAATTGCCTTTTTGGAAATATTTCTTTTTGATAAGGAGATCATGCCATTTGACCCTTTGTTTTTGAACAAAAACTGTGTGCTATAAGACTTCTAGGAGTATTTCATCCAATTCATTAAGCTATTGCAGGTGGTGTTTATGTGCTTCTATCAAATCCAGTCCAACTTCCCTTGTGGTTTAGAGAGTCTTAATTTCAAATTCTATCGAGAAAATGGGTTCCTTCCCAAAAATGGGCTAGTATTAACCAATATTGTTGCGTGAAGTTGTTCGGTAGGCCCATAAGGCCTTAGGAAGCTTGGTGGCCTAATTCTGGTGGTTGGTAAATACTTAGAGTCACCTCTAGAATTTTATTGGCACTTTCCATTTGTCCATTTGCTTGAGGATGGTAAGGGGAAGTAATCCTGTGTTTCATGTGATACTTTTGCATTGTAGCATAAATCTTGTGGGCATTGAATTGTGAACCTCCATATGTTATGATATCTCTAGTCAATCCATATCGCATAAATAGTTCAAACAGGAAGTTAATAACTGCCTCTTCTATAGCTTTTGAGAGGGCTACCGCTTCCACCCATTTAGTCACATAATCTGTTCAGACCAAAATATATGTCTTTTGGTTCGAAGGTGGATTAAAGGGGCCCACAAAATCTAGTGCCCATATTTTAAAGGGTTCAAGTGAAATTTGAGGTTGTAGGGGAATTTCATCAGTTTGAATGGGGCGACCCATCCTTTGACAACTATCAATGCTATGGACATATTGTTTTGCATCCTTAAATATCGTGGGCCAATAGTAGCCCATCAACAATAATTTATGCCCAGTCCTTTGATCAACAAAATACCCACCACATGGTTCGTCATGGCAAGCCTTATGGATATCATAAATCTCGTCTTTCCTGATGCATCTATGGATTTGAATATTAGATCTCGTGTGAAAGAGATATTCATCAATCCAGGAAAAATGTGCACTACATTGAACAATGAGCTTCATTTCCCGATATGGTAAATGTACTGGTAGTTTCCCTGTTGCCAGATAGTTTTCCACATCTGCATACCAGGGTGTTTTGACTGTTACAAAAAATAGGTGTTCATGTGGAAAGTGATCTTCCACAGGTGAAGAGTCGGCTATTACAGGGATTTTGGTTTATGGTAATGTCAAAATCCTGTAATAATAATGACGAGCATGTTATTCAACCATTAGTAATAGGTTTATTGGATAAATATCAAATGGCCGAATGATTAGTGTATAAAAAAATGGGATATCCTGTTATATAGTGATGAAATGTATTGATAGAGTAAACAATAACTAAAAATTCCTTTTCCGTCATTGTGTAGTTTAGATTTGCTGATGTAAGATTCTTGATAATATAATAGATAACATATGGATTTTTTTGTTATTCTTACCTAAATACGACTATTTCCATATTAGATGCATCCGCTGAAATGTGGAATGGAAAGTTCCAATTTGGCCCTCATAACACAAGGGTTGTTGAGACCAAATTCTTAAGATCTGCAAAGGCAATGTCGCATTTGTCATTCTATTCGAATTCCACATTTCCCGTTAACACATACAAAGGTGCTGCTATCTTTGAAAAATATGATATAAAGCAATGATAATAACCAACATAACCAAGTAAACTGCGTAGCTTTGTTTGTGTACGTGAAGTAGGCAACCTAAGAATTACCTCAATTTTTGTTGGACTGACTTGAATACTTGTAGTGGAGATATAATGCCCCAAAACTATGCCTTTTGCCATCATCATGTGGCATTTTTCATTGCTATGGAAAAGCCTGGTGGTAATGCATTGTTCAAGAACTTTCTCTATATTCTATAAAGCTTGCTCAAATTCATTACTGTAAGGGGTAAAATCATCCATGTAGAGTTCAATTCCTTCACTGATTAAATCATAAAAAATACTCAGGATTGCTCTCTGGACGGTGGCTAGCGCATTAAACATCCCAAATGGTAAAAACCTGTATGCAAAGGTTCCCCATGGACAGGTAAATGTGGTTTTGTACTGATCTTGAGGAGCAATTTGGATTTGATTGTATCCAGTGAAACCATCAAGGAAAGAAAAAAATTCTTCCTGGCAAGAGTATAAAGGACCTCATCTACAAAAGAAAGATGGAAATGATCTTTTTGTGTAGCTTTATTCAATTCCATATAATACACACAAATCATCCATTTTCCATTTTTCTCGGGGACCACAATCAGAGGTAAAACCCACCAATTGTCAGAAATAGTATATATAAAATTAACATCAAGAAGCTTTTGTAGTTCCTGTTTTACTATGTCCCTAAGGTGTAGATTTAATATTCTTTGTGGTTGGTGAATGACACAGGTATCTTTCTCAGTGTAAATATGATGTGTACATAATTGAGGGTCAATTCCTTTCATATCAAAATACTCCCAAGCGAAGGCTTGTTTATATTTATGGAGGACCTGAATCAATTTTTCGCGTTGTAGTTCATCCAGATTAACGTTGATGTTCAAAGTGTTCCTTGGTTCAATATCAATGGGAGTATTGTTGTGGACCGTAGTTGTGAGTATATGATCATTATTTGGAACATTCAATGGATCTCCTTGGGCCTCATTATCGAACATTTATTTTAAAATTTGGCATGCTGGATTTTCAATAATAGATGGTTGGTTAATAAAACCACTTATCACATCAACCTTAGTTTTCCTTTTAAAAGAAAGAGCTTCATCTAAAGTAAGAGGAGGGCACAAATTTTATTCCTGATATTTTGGAGGAGTCTGTTGATAATTATTAATTGATAGGCTAGGTCTTGCGGGTGGATATAGGATGAGATTTTTAACAACAATTCCTTTTTCAATTGCCATGTTTCATGTTTGGCACCCGATATATGCATCCACAATTTCCAACCATGGCCTTCCTAGTATCAGAGTGTATCCAACCAACTGATTTTTGGGGTTGATAATCAGGAACTCTACTAGGTATTCCTAGGAACCCATAGAGATGATAATGTCTTCCATAGTGCCTTCTGGTCTGACTATCAATCTGTCGGCCAATTCCAACATAATGGTGGTTGATTTAAATGATGTAACACCAAGGATCCCATAAGTTTCTAAAATCAAGATATTTATTGCACCTCCTAAGTCCATAAGGGTGTTTGGGAAGTTATGCCCCTGGATTTGAATGATAACTAATGGGTTTCTAGGATCGTCATACTTAACAGGTACTTGCTTCCTTAGGATAAGGTTAGAAAGTGTTCCTAAAACATGCACTGTAGGAGGGTCTTTTGGTTTTCTCCCAGGCTTCTTAACACATAGTTCCTTAATAGTTTTGGCATATATTTGAACGTCTCGAATAGCCTGGAGAAGAGGAATTTCAATACATAAAATTCTCAATTCCCTATGTTGAAACCTAATCTTCATGATTGAGAATTTTATGTAAATAAAATAAATTGGGAAGGTGAACAGTCATCGGGATATGAACTGAACAATCACTCCCTATTGTATATAATAATGGGTTACCTACGGAATAATACATGTATCAGTTTTCTGCCAAACTGGGGTTACTCCTGGTCTGACATGGTATCAGAGCCAGGTTCTCAAAATAGTTGTAACTCCCTTCATTTTTTTGGTGTTGTGGGTTGTACGCTGGTTTGAGCACTGTTTTGACTGAGCTCTGTCCATATTCCTGCGCCACTGGGCTCTGTCCATAATTAACGCATCTGTCATGGCCTGTCTTGTGTATCATTGACTGCATCTGAAACTGAATAGTCAAGCATTCTTGTTGCAGACTTTGTCCATGCAGCTATTCATGATGCAAAAGATCTGGAGTCTACAATTTTAACAAAATTTCAAACAAGGGAGAAGGATCGCCTCTCATTGTTCCCACTGTTCAATATGCCTCTCAAATGTTCTTCCCAGTCATTTGTCAGACTCTTGTAAAATGCCGCATATTCTTCTTTCATGATATCCTCTGGTTTTCTCGTCCGGATAGGTTTCTGTTTGTTCACAAGACTCCATAACTGTTCCTAATAACTTTTAATATTTTGTTTTATTGGAGAGTTTTGTGAGAAATATTCAGAGGAAGGTCTTCAGAGTCCACGACACCCTTTACAAAGCTAAGCTCCTGGATATGAAATGGGATTTGGCACGCATTCGTTCGACGTAGATCTGTTCTACTGTGGAGCTACTTGTTAGCATGCGCATGCCTCACTTGAGAATCTCCACTTGGCATTCCTGATTCACGGTGGTCTCTCCTGGTATCGATTGGTATATTTTTTGAACAGTACATTTAGATCATATAACTGTTGGTCTCTGCAAAGGAGACGCTGGAACTTCATGGTACCATTGCACACAGAAGGGCTTTGTGGTCACTGTTTCATAAAGTGTTTAGCATATGATGAATGTGTTTTGGTATGACCTAGTATATGGTATCTGGTTGAGTGCGGAAAGTTTTTTTTGCATTCCCATTTGCATTGAATGCTGTATATTAAATGGTATATATTGATTGGCAATGCTGATCCAGCACATTTTTTAGTATGTCTTTAAAACGACTTTAACGTTGTCCCATATTTTAAAAACTATCCAACACTTTAACGCTGCCATATTTTTATTACTAGCTTCAAATTCTAGAGAATCAAAGGGATTTATGGTGATTTTTTAGTCTTTTCAATGAAATTTGAAATTGTAATACCATTGCTGCTCCAACTTTGTAGAGCTCGCGGTGAATGATTGATTATTTTTAAACAACCAAAGTTATTTCCCACAGAGATTTTTTGAGTACAATTTCGCTGTATATTAGCAAAAGTTTTTTTTTTATCAACAGAAGTATTTTTTACAGAATGCATTCAATCATCTCTATGGTAGGAATAGTTCTCACTGGCAAGGAGAACTATCCTGATTGGTCCCAGATGATACAACACACCCTCATCTTCAATGAGTTGTGGAAGGAGTGTGTGTCGGAGAAGGAGACAGTGACCCAGAAAAGCCTAACTCAGACAAAGAGCTCGCCATTTGGGAAAACAAGAACAACAAAGCTTATGCGTTAATTACAACATCTGTAAATAAAGAGGTGAGTCACCATATTTCATCATATTCAACTGCCTTTGAAGCTTTACAAAAGCTGAAAGAACTCTATGACTCACATTCTGCACTTGAAGTCGTCCAACTCATGATTAAACTCTTCACTCTTGAACTGCAAATAATGATCCTCTTGCTCTTGCATCTGAAATAAAGTCTATAATGAATGATATCAAATCCACTAAGGTTGAGCTGGATATCCCTCTTATGGCTTTTCTCAAGGCACTTTATCCTACTTACTCCAATTATGTTGAGTCTTTGCAAGCAAATGGAAATCTCAAAGATATGACCTTTGACTCTCTTGTGAAAAAGTTTGCTGAAAGAGAAAAAGCTTTTGGAAAGAAGACAACCCCTGAGTCTTCTGAAGAGACTGTGTGCCTTGCTCATAAAGAAAAACATCCTGCTCAAGACTCTACAAGAGGAAGAGGTGGACGAAGAGGAAGAGGAAGATATTTCAGAGGTAGGGGGGCAGACGTTCTCAAGGAGAAAAGGCAGATTTACACTGTATTCACTGCAAAAGAAATGGATCACATGATGCATCCACATGCAAGCTACCATGGGATAAAATCGAGCAGAGAAGAAACCAACAGAAAGGTAAAACTGATGATACAGACAAAGGTAAAGCACCTAAATCCGCTCACTATGTTGAGGCACAATGTAGCATTGGAGTAAATGAAGATTTGTTTAATACTTCACTTGCTTCCTGGAAAAATGATTGGCTGCTTGATTCAGGAGAAACCTGTCACATGACTCATAGAAAGTCTTTTTTGAAGATTTCCTAACAATGTTGATGGAGTAGTATACTTTGTAGATCAGTCAAAAATCAAGCCATTAGGGCTTGGCACAATCAGGTTTAAACTGCCTGGTCTTTCAGACTTTCTTCTGGATCATGTTCTATATCTCCCACAACTCAACAGAAACTTGCTGTCCTTGGTCCACATCCGCCAGCAAAGTCACTCCATTCATATGTTTGATGGCAAGCTTGAGGTAAGAAAAGCATCTGACCACTCACTTGTCATGAGGGGAATAGAAGAAGAAAGGCTTTTCAAATTGCAAGGAACATCTGCTCATGCACAACATTTCTCATATATTTCTCATCATGAAGAAGGTACACTTCCATCAAGTTTATTATGGCATGCTAGATTTGGACATTTAAACTATGACAGTCTCCGTTTATTGAAGAAAAATGGTGTTGCTGGTTTGCCTACAATTCCTAGAAAACTTAAGCAATGTGATGCTTGCATTCTAGGAAAGCATAGCAAACAGTCCTTTCATGACTCACATTCAAGAGCACATAGGAAGCTTGAACTTATTCATTCAGATTTATGTGGTCCAATGCCTGTTCCTTCTGCAAATGGAAATAAATATATCATGACATTTATTGATGACTACACCAGAATGTGTTGGGTTTATTTATTGAAGAACAAATCTGATGCTTTCCTAACATTCAAGAATTTTCATAAATGGATTGAAAATGATGCACAATCTCATATTGGGTCTATTCGCACTGATAATGGAAAAGAATATACATCAAATGAATTTGAACAATATCTTCGCCAACATGGGATTAAACATCAAACAACTGTGCCTTATAATCCCCAACAGAATGGTGTAGCTGAAAGAATGAATAGAACAATCTTGAATATGGTACGACCCATGCTTTAAAAATTTAAAGATAATGTTTTGGGTTGATGCTGTTCTTTGTGCTGCATATATAAAGAATAGATGTCCATCTAATGCTATAAGAAACAAGACTCCATATGAAATGTGGTATGGACATGTTCCTTCGGTAAAGCATCTCAGGGTCTTTGTTTCCACCTGTTATGCCTTGATACCAAAGGTACATAGAAACAAACTTGGTGCTAGAAGTTGTAAGTGTATCTTTCTGGGGTATTCAAACACTTGCAAAGCATATCGCCTCTATGATGAAGTAAATAAGAAGTTTGTTGTATCTAGAGATGTAATTTTTCTTGAATCATCCAAAACTGACAATGTTGTTGAGCGGCAACTTGATCGCTTGGATAGATTCACAAAACAAAATCATTTCAAGAATTTGATAATCAGATTCCACATCTTGAAGGGGGGATTCCTACACTAGATCAACATGTGGAATCTTCTTCTGAAGAATACTCTCCCCCGACTGAAACTCCAACAATGGATGATGCTTTAAGTGATGTAATTTATAGAATTGGGAGACTCAATCTTGATTCACTCCCAACTCAATCAACAGAGCAGCCTGGACCATCTCAGAAAGGTCCCCCAAAGTGGCTGACAAAGACACTTGAAAGTTTCATCCTGATGAAATTGGAAAAACAGGAACCAGAAATGCAAATCGACAAAATGGAGGTGATGTAGATGACTCTAATTCACCTGTTGATATGTATGTTTCTTATGATTGTGAATTGAACTTGTCTACAGATTTTGAACCAACTTCCTTTAAAGAAGTTGCTTCTCATGATGAATGGAAAGAAACAATGCAAAAGGAGTATGATGCCCTCATAAAGAACGACACTTGGAAGCTGGTTGATCCTCCATTTGGAACCAAACCAATTGGCTGCAAGTGGGTCTACAGGAACAAGTACAAAGCTGATGGCTCACTTGACAAGCACAAAGCTAGGCTTGTGGCAAAATGTTTTGCACAGAAGGAAGGGGTTGATTTTGAGGAGACTTTTGCCCCCATAGCAAAATGGGCTACCATCCGGACACTCTTTGCACTAGCAGCTTAGAACGGTTGGAAAGTCCATCAAATGGATGTAAAAACTGCTTTCTTGAATGGAGATAGAATGTTTTTATGTCTTGGCCTGAAGGATTTGTTGTGAAAGGACATGAACATAAAGTATGCAAACTTGTGAAGTCCTTGTATGGCCTCAAACAAGCACCATGAGCTTGGTATGAAAAGCTAACTGAGCATCTTCTGAAACTCAATTTCAATCATTTTGATCTTGATGATGCAACTTTATTTGTCAAGAAAGTTGGCAAAACAGTTGTATATCTTGTGGTATATGTAGATGATCTTTTAATGACAGGGAACAATGAAAGTACATTGCATCCATAAAGAAGGAATTGGGGAAAAGTTTTGAAATGACTGATTTGGGCTATGTTCATTACTATCTTGGCATTGAAGTAACCCAACATCCAAAATCCATATTTCTTTCTCAAAAGAAATACTTTGGAGATTTGTTAAACAGATTTGGCATGACAGAGTGCAATCCTCTTTCTACTCCAATGGAACAAAACTTAAAGCTCACATCTATTGAAGGAAAGGAATTTGAGGATGCAACAAAGTATAGACAGCTTGTAGGAAGTCTCATCTACCTCACTACTACCAGACCAGACATTTCATTTGCTGTTGGAATTCTCTCCAGGTTTAT
>APFE031697221.1:26754-38019 GCA_000404065.3 Pinus taeda
ACTAGTTTTGCTAGAGCTAAGGTGAGTGCTAAGATTATGCTCGATTGATAGTGAGAATTGAGAGTTATAGAGGAGTTATGCTTCCAAAATATTGAGAGAGAAGAGGTCACTTCGCAAGGCGTATTTAGCTGTTGGCCCAGTCAGAGGAGGTTCAACGTCAAGACCCTTTGGTTGTAACCTTTCTCTGTTTTTATTTGATTAATGAACGACTATCATTATGGTTCCACTCATGTGTCTTCTGATGATATTTGAGTTATATCTTGTCTGACCGATATATAATTGCATATACTGGATTTTACGCTTGTGTTTGTATTGTTCTTTGCTTGTGCAGGTGTCCGTTTACGTGGAGCGTAAGGATTGTGACCAGCCAAAGCTAAAGGATGGGAGCGACGTTTCTTCTACAACAAATAGCGTTGGATTCCAGGTAGATCATTCTGCTTGATCTTTTGATTTATGCAATTAGGAACCTGCGTGTAGCGTGTGTGATTGTTGCTAGACCCGTGTTGGGCTAGTGGGATCACCTCTGTCTGCAGAGGGGATTTACTAGTTCAACAATTTGGCGACTCCGCTGGGGAGCTTGTTGATTGTTTTTTGTATTGTTTGATTTGTAAATTGTGGACGGAGTCTGAAGAGCGGCCAGGTAGCCTTCGAAACACTCTTGCCATGCAGAAGTGAAGTAGATCAATGCCACTTCAGTCGATCTCCGGTTCAGTTTACAAACTGAACAATCTCAATCTTGCCTTGCATGTCATTTTTCTCTCGTTTATTTCTCTAAATAATTTTCTGGGTTAAAGTTCTTGCTATTTTTTACTTGCTGGCTCTTTTTAGATACTAGAAACCAAGCCTGGAACTATCCGTTTTGTCTTTTTGCCTGGCAAACTTCATTAGCACGTTTTTTCTTTGAACAGTCGCGCTGGTTAGCGCTTGTTGCTCTCAGACAACTCGCGCCAATCTCTGTTTAGCGCGAGTTGCAGACTTACAGTCGCGCCACACTGGTTAATTTTTTAAATTAGCTTGTTTGTCAGTCTTTTAAGCTTGGATTTGTGTCTTCTTGCTCTTTTTAGACCTCCTGGAAGTTTGTTGGACTGTTATTTGGCTGGTGGTTCTTCTCATCCTTCAGTTGTTTGCCTTTTTCCATCGATTTTACATCTTGGCCCTTGTGGCTTTGTTATCGAGCCTTTTGTTGGATTTGTGATTTATTGATCCAGTCATTTTATTGATTGATTTCCACATTCTTCTGGTAGTTGTCTGAGTTTTGCATTATATGCTGCAAGTACCTCACTTCTAGCTTGCTTGTTTTTACCTGACTTCATTGGGACTTAGATTACATAGTTCTTTGAAGATCTTGATTTTTCTTTGCTTTTCTGGGTTATTGTTCATGTTTTAGATCTGGTTATAGATTCTTTTGAATGAATTATCTGGTTGTGCATATCTCTTGAAATCCATTAAGTGCATTATACTATTTTTAGAGAAAAGAAAAAAGATTTTTGCTTTTCATTAGTTAGAATTTTATATTAATTTTTGCTTTAAAAAAAAAAAGAAAAAGAAAAGATTTTCCTTTCTTGTTATTAGCTGCATTAGGATTTTTGTGATCGTTTTGTTTGTGTGAACCTCTCAACTCTTCTGTAGCTAGAATTCATCCAACGAAACGAATACAATTTTCACATGTAGTTGCATTTAGGACATTTCAAGAGACCACATACGGTAAGACCGGAAATTGAGACTTAATCAAAGATAAACCATAAAATGAACTCAATGAACCTAACAACACATTGAAACTTAACGCTCACATTCTAGAGGTCTAGGTTAGAGACGTGTTCCGGCGTCGTTAAACCTGGTAGTTTATTGTTGAGTGGTTGGGTGATTCCTCCACGGTGAAAAGATAGGTGCCAGTACGGACTGTGCTCCCACGTACCGTCAAGTATAAATTGGGAGACCCCTATAGGCTTGCAACCTTTGATCCATAGGAAGTCGAGTCTGCCGCCCTACAAACCGTAATGCACTGAACACAACATTCGGGAAGATTGATTGCAGTATGGGAAGTCCTTGGTGATCTTCTGATCGCTAAGGTGTATAAGCAGTTTTACGGATTGTTTGGCAAACCCTTTTACCTAGATTTCCAGAGTAGTCAGCTTTTGATCCTTTTCAGACTGTCTAACAGAAAAGGTGTAAGTGAGCAGCTTGTCACTTCGTGCTCATTAAACAATCGAAGGAGACTAGAGTCATCTTTTTGTCCTTTTCTCGACTCTTTAAAGATGAAAAGGTCAAGTGAAGAGTCTTAAAATTTATCTGGCCACGATCACATAACCCGGTTAATTTTGTTTGTGTTAGTCTGCGTAGGAACTGGTTTCGCTAGTTTCCTTAGGTTTTTGTGAATTTTCACCCTGGCGGAACTACCAATTTCGCCTTCCGAGGGTCCGGTTGTGAGTCAAATTCTCCCTATTGTTCCAAGCGTACAACCGATCAGCTCTCGCGCTCCAGGCGACGAGGATTATCAGTTTTATATGAACCCCATTTGGGAACCTTCTCAGAACGGTATCCCTTTTTGGGAATATACTTCTCCTCGGAAAACTTTTCCTTCCGACATGGAAAATCCATCACCTACTACTACTGACGAATCCGGCATGCCAGGGGACGAAATCCCTAGCACAATGGAGTCTGCACATGTTAGTAGGAACGCTTCTACCGGGGGACTGCCTCTTGGTTATAAAGCATTGTGAGATTTTATATCATCGCCTTTTCCGACCTCTATTTGGTCACCATCCGTTTTTTCCAATACAGAGCCATCGACTCCGCCACCTCGCAATACAACTGTTACTTCGGTGACAACCCCTCCACTTATATCTGTGGCTTCTTCAACGCCTATTTTTAGCCGACCTTCATCCTCTTTATTTGCAGGCTTTGATCCTACATCTAATGTATCACTTGGGGGGCAGTATGATCAGTATCTACCACCCTTTGGTACTGGGGCAGGTCAGTTATCAGTTGGAGAGATTTCGGTCCCGCTATCCATAGATTGGGGTTCCACCTCTTACCATGGTGGTCAAGCGTCGTACGCTCAACCTGAGATACCACACCAGCAAAATCCACAAGGAAGATCCTTCCAAGGAAATCCTTTTACTTCTAGTGGCCCCTTTTTCACTCCTCACACTCAACCTGTTGGCAACCCAGGTCACCCTTCCATTCCATAAGCTCAACCTGGTCTCCAGCAAGGTTCCCATACTGGACAAACTGGTCAATCGTTTGTTAATCCGAATCAACCTAACCTCCAGTATACCCAAGTTTCGGGCCAAGCCGCCCAAACAATTGGTCAACCAACTGTCCAATATACTCAGTTTTCTGGACAAACTGGTCATCCTCAAACCCAACCATCTGGTATGGGAGGACAACCCTCTGCTACATATCCGTAGGGAGGTCAACCTCAGTATCAGCAGGGAAGCCAAACTCAGTATTAGCAGGGAAGCCAACCCCAGTATCAGCAGGTAGGCCAAACTCAGTATCAGCAGGCAGGCCAAACTCGATATCAGCAGGTGGGCCAACCTCAATACCAGCAAGGTTATCCCTTCACTCAGATAGCCCAAGGTTACCCATCTACTGGCGTTGCTCAACCTAGCACCTGGACCCAGGTTGGATCTCAAAATCCGTCTGGTTCTCAAATGCAGGCTGGAGGTCAATCTCAACCCTTTTACCAAACTCAGCCTGGGTCTCAAACCCAATTTGGGGTCCCACCGCATTACGGTTACCAGCAACCCCAAGGCCAACCTCTGTTTGCTCCTTACCAAAATTACCAACAGCCACATGCCACTTCTGCAGCATCGTTTGGTAACCCATATGTTGGGGGGCAGAACGCTAACCCCTATACCCAGCATACTATGGGGGCAAATCCATCAGGGCAAGGTCCTTGGGGGCCACCACCACCTAGTTGGAACCCGGGCGTCCCATCGACCTAGCAGCCTCAGATGTCATTTAATCCTCAATTACCATTTTTAGCGACTCTCGAACTACCAGATGTGTCTAAATTGACTAATGACCCTATCCTTCATAATCCTTATTGGCCTCCGGTTCCCACCAAGATTCCTGGCGATTTCCCGAAATTTGATGGCAAAGCTAATGAAGATCCGCAAGCTCATGTCATGACGTATCATCTATGGTGCTCATCTAATTCATGGCTTGATGATTTGATTCGGCTTCGCCTTTTTCAAAGGACGCTCACCAGCTCTGCCGCTAAATGGTATATTTAGCTAAATTGCGGATCCTTTCAGGATTTCAACTCAATGGCTATGGCATTCCTTACACATTTTCAGTTTCCCATTCGATATGAAACGGGCACGCACCTCCTTATGTCCTTACGACAATCAACTGCTACGCACATCTCTGATCATATGCATGAATGGAGACGGCATAGACATATGATTAAATTTTCGATTCCTGACCAGCTTCTCATGGATTGGTTCACGACTTCATTCGTGCCTCCAATAGCTCGGGATATTGCAATGGGAGCATGCGTTACTGAAGAGCAAGCTATTGCGCGCGCTCAATACCTTGACTTAGTTTATTCTCAGTCAGGTACATTATATGATTATTTGCCTGATGCCCCTAGACCTGGAACATCCAAAAGCCCACCAACACCTACAGTTGACGGCATTATTGGGTCTGTGAGTTCATCCTCCAAGAAAAATTCCGCGAACCCTGGGAAGCAAAAATCTAATACTCCAAATGAAAACCCTTCCCTGGTTACTCCTCCTCCTAAATCTACCTCCGAGGTTAACGCCGTTCAATCAACCAAGACTGACAAAACCTCGAAATCAAAGAAGAAAGAGAAAGGGAAAAACAAACCGGAACAACCTAAGCAGGAACAACCTAAACCTCAATCTGAGGAGAGTGTCAAACGCAAACCCAAGTATCCTTGTTTTATCTGTGATGAGGACCACTACACCAAAGACTGCCCTCGGCGGTCCGAAGTTAGTCATTTGTTGAAAGGCGCTCCTGGGGTTCCTGCGGTTCTTAAAGAAACCTTTCCTTCACAGCAGACCCAAATGGTCGCTGACCCCTCTCAACCTCCCTCTTCTTTCGGTTCCCAAGTGTTTATGGCGGGTACGGTCCCTATTAACATCAGTACTCGAACAAAAGAATATCCATCTGCCGGCAAGGAGCGTGAGGTCAACCCCAGTGCTCCTCCTTTCAGTTCAAGCCCTCTCCACATCGAGAGACCTAGTGCTGAAGTGCCTGTTCGACCCCCTCCAAAGGGAGTACTCCAGAAGTCTTCTTACAACCCAAATGCCCGTGCTTCTCAGCACTATAATATCATTGAGGATTTAGCCCAGACTCCGTCGACTATGTCCGCTTTAGAAGTTCTCCAGAGCTGCCCCTCTCAGAGGAAGTCCTTTCTATCCGCCATCGGCGGTATAGATCCGACAGATTCGGATTTGATTACGTTCGATTTAAACCGCCATACTCAGAGATTGCCTCCCCAAATCGCCTTTCTCATACAGGTAGTTATTGATAAGAAAACTATTCATCGCACAGTCATTGATGAAGGTGCTTCCACTTGCATCATGTATGTGGCCTGTTGGAAAGCTATTGGTTCTCCAACATTGAGTCAGTCTCCCACAATCTTGGAAGCTTTCGATGGAAGAGCCTCACGTCCTTACGGTATTCTCCCACGATTACCCATTTCTTTGGAAGGAAAAACGGTCGAGATGGAAGTTGAAGTCGTTGACGCTACTTTGACGTATAACCTCCTTCTCGGACGCAGTTGGATTTACGCGATGCAAGCCGTTGCTTCATCCTATTTTTGTATCATCCGCTTCCCTCACCAAGGGAAGATTATTACGGTCGACCAGCTGAATTTTTTCGCTTCCTCTTCAGAAGGAACTATCCCTTTTGTGGAACATACCACGAAGTCATTTGAGAGTCTCAGTCACAGACTTTTTAAAGATCCTACCCTTATGGGTGTTTTTCCAGCCTCACCTCCCAATGTCGCTTCCGTCAATATGATCTCTACTTGTCTCGATCCATGGTTTGTTCCTCCCATCGACCAAGTAGATTCATGGGGCGACAAAATGCCATTGAGTCCGTCCAAACTCAACTATGCTGAAATCGTCGCTGCATCGGCTTCTGAACTTGCTCTTTCGAGCAAAATTTTTCACACACTCGCTCCATTTCTAGGGATTGTAGATCCCGCTTCTTTGGATCCTTTGCACGAGATATTCTCTTCCGATGAAGCCATTATAGAGACCATGTCTCTCGAGGAACCTCCTTGGCACCATAACCATCATCGTTCCTCCTTGCTCTCTATCTCTCGGGATGAGCCAACTGCTATTCAACGGTTTTCTCCTTGTTCCCCATTCCGATTCCTTGAGTCCCCTGTTCACATTTATCGCTCATCTTCTGAAGGAAATATAGCGAACATCACGCAAACCCAACCCATCGACATCTCTATCAAACCTGGGATTGTTGAACATGTTCATATCGGAGTCACTTGTACTCCGGAGGAGATTCAAATTTACTCGAGACTTTTTCGTGAATTTCGCGATGTTTTTGCTTGGTCTTACGAAGAAATTCCCGGCATTGATCCTAGCATCGTGGTGCATGAAATCATTACATACCCCGGTGCTAAGCCTGTTCGACAACGTTTACGTCAAGTACACCCTCGAAAGGCTGCAGCGATCAAGGCCGAAGTGGAAAAACTTCTTAAAGCTGGTTTCATTTACCCTATACCACTCACAGATTGGGTTTCCAATATTGTACCTGTCACTAAAAAATAGGGAACTATCCGTGTCTGTGTTGATTATTGCGATATCAATCGGGCCTGTCCAAAAGATAATTTCCCCACACCCTTCATTGATCAGATTATTGACGAGTGTGCGGGTAGCGAAATGTACTCTTTCATGGACGACTTTTTTGGTTATAACCAGATCAATATTGCCCCTGCTGATCAACACAAAACTGCTTTTATCTGTCCGTGGGGTACCTTTGCTTACAAGAAGCTCCCTTTCGATCTCAAAAATGCCGAGGCTACATTCCAACGTGCAATGTCTTATGCTTTTCATGACATCCGACACATTGTACAACCTTATCTGGATGATCTTCTAGCTCATTCGGCTAAGCGTACAGACCACCCTGCTCATCTTCGTGAAATTTTTCTTCGCTGTCGACACTACAATATCAGGCTTAATCCTCATAAGTGTGTTTTCTGCATAGAAACGGGTTGAATTCTCGGATTTGTCGTCTCCCAAGAGGGCATCCGTCTGGATCCCCTCAAAGTCGAAGCTATTGTGAATCTCCCTCCCCCTGCTTCCTTACACCAACTGCAAAGTCTGCAAGGAAAAGCGAACTTTTTACATCATTTTATCCCGAACTACGCCGAAGTGGCTAAAGGCTTTACGCGTCTACTTAAAAAGGATGTCCCTTTTCACTGGGATGCGGTGGCTCAAGAATCTTTTGAGCTTCTCAAAGATCTCCTTGTCTCTGCTCCATTGCTTCGGCCTCCAAATTATCATCGTGACTACATCCTATATTTAGCCGCTGCCGACACCACTATTGGTATGGTTCTTGTCCAAACTGACAATGACGACACCGAACATGTCATTTATTATCTTAGTAAAAACCTCCTTGACACGGAAACTCGATATGCACATGTCGAGAAGTTGGCGTTAGCCACTGTTTGCGCAGTCCAACGTTTCCGCCACTATATTCTGCTGCGCACTACTACAGTGATCTCTGATTGCAACCCCATGACGTATATCTTGTTACGCCAGTTGCTGGGGGGCAAATACTCTAAGTGGATTGTCATCCTCCAAGAGTTTGACTTGGAGTTCACTTCCGCCAAGTCTAAGAAATCGCTGGTTTTCGCTGAGTTAATTTGCTTTTTACTGTCTTCTTCTTCGCCATCTCATACAGAAGATCACATCCCGAATGAGACCTTCTTTCTCATCAGCACCCTCGACCCCTGGTACGGTCACATTATCACGTATCTGCAAACGTCCTCCTTCCGCCCGGGCACTTCTAAAGACGCTCGACAAAGGATTCGTCATCAATCACAACCATATCGGATCATTGGGGATACTTTGTATCACCTCGGCGCCGACTCTGTTCTTTGCCGTTGTCTTACTCACGAGGAAGCTGAGAGAGTCCTCAATGACTGCCACTTAGGTGCTTGTGGCGGCCATATGTCTGGCTATGCTACTGCTCAGAAAATTCTCCGTGCTGGCTACTTTTGGCCTTCCATCTTCAAATATTGCATTCTTGCAGTCCGTTCTTGTCACGAGTGCCAAATTTTCCAACAGAAGATGCGGGCACCCGCTGCTCCTTTGCACCCTGTTGTTACCGTCGGCCCTTTTGCCAAATGGGGCATTGATTATGTTACCTGTAACCCTCACTCGGCCGGGGGGCATGGGTACATTATCGTCACCGTTGATTATTTTACTAAATGGGCCGAGGCAATGCCTACACTCAATGAGGACGGTCACACAGCGGCGCAATTTTTGTTTAATCATGTTATTTCGTGATTTGACGTCCCTCAAGCCATCGTCACTGATCACGGAAAGAATTTCCGGAATCATATGATGAGAGAACTGACAACCCAGCTGGGCTTAAAGCACGATAGCTCTACCCCGTATCATCCTCAATCCAATGGCCAAGTTGAAGCGATCAACAAGATCTTAGTTACTATGCTTCAGCGCACCGTTGGCATGCACAAGTCCAATTGGCATTTGATGTTGTTCCCTGCTTTGTGGGCTTACCGAACTTCCGTGAAGGATGCCACTGGTTTTACTCCATTTCAACTAGTCTATGGACTAGAGGCTACCCTTCCGATCGAATGTGAGATCCCTTCATTAAAATTAGCCGTCGAGCTGCTTCCTAACACTACCCCATTAGAAGAACACCTCCTTTATTTGGAACGTCTAGATGAAACTCGTCGCCTAGCTAATCTGGCAATCGAAACGCAAAAGAGGCGGGTCAAATCTCACTTTGACCAGACTGTTCGTCCACGTTCCTTCGAAGAGGGAGACTTAGTTCTCCTATATGATCAGGCAAACGAAAAGTTAGGACCAGGAAAACTCGAATCCATGTGGTTAGGCCCTTATATTGTCAAGAAAGTTTTAGACAAAGGAGCCTATGAGTTAATAGATTATGAAGGAAATCCTCTCGCGCAGCCTCGTAATGGGCTGTATTTGAAAAAGTACTATGCGTGATGCTAGTATGCTTCTTTTTGTATATACATGTATTTCAGCAAATGTGTTGTCTATATGTGTTAAAAAATTTTAGACTCGATCGTCGCTTGTCGCTTATCGTGTTCTCCGCTTCTCGTCCAGATGTCTAATACGCCTCATATTGGTTTCGCTGATGGTGCCTGTCGCAGTACTCGTAACTTATCCTCCGCGGCATGGGTGATCTATGATCCTCATGGTGAACTGGTAAATCTTCAAGGTGTCTGTTTGGGTCGTACCATGAATAATGTCACCGAATATTGTGCCGTAATCGAACTCCTTGCTGAAGCAATTGATTTTGGTATTCGGGCGTTAGTGGTAAACCTGGATTCTCAGCTTGTCGTCCACCAGCTCAATAGGCGTTATTCCGTCAGAGACCGTCATATTTCAAGGTTATATTTATGTGTAAAATTGTTAGAAAGGAATTTTGAGTTTATTACGTATCAACATATTCCACGACAATTGAACGTAGTATCTGATGCATTGGCCAATCGTGTATTAGATAGACATTTGAGAAATTTGTAAATAACACATATGTGTGAGTCCGAACGAGAATGTTACTTATGGTTCGCTTTCAGCTCTTTTCCTGACCTTTTAAAGCGGAAAAGATCGTCGAGTTGTCCCTCTTGGCTCGTTAAACGATTACTAAGGGGCAGTCGTTTTAAGTTCTTTTATCGACCGTTAAAATATAAAAAGATTACCGGGTTTTTGTCGTTTCAAACTCGTTAATGGTTACGAAACGACGTGATTTTGATCCCTTTTCTACTTTTTTAGGTCGAAATAACTATTCATGAAAAGTACTCCTCGATCGTAATGATCTGGCGGTTCTTTCGGGCATCATTTTATACTTTTTCGGGCCCGAGAGACACAACTCTACGAAAAATGACCTCTGGAGTTTTCTTTTCTGTGTCTTTTTCAAACTCTCTAAACATGAAAAAGACTCCGAGTTTTAATTGTGTCGGACTCGTTAAACTCTGACGACATTGGACTCATCATTATGACAAGACTCGAGCTTCTCCTCCCTAGGGCTCGTTAAACTCTTACTAGGTTGGATTCGACCGAAGGTCGAACTTATACCAAAAGCATATGCTATCCCCATCAAGCTTGTTAAAAATAATTGGGGTACTCGCCAGAAATGGCGGGGGAAAAAAAGAAAATTTTGGAACCGTAATTATAGTCGTGTTGGCAGTATGTCACTCTTGAACATGGCACTTCTCTGCTTTCGTGTCAGGGTGGGGATATCTCATCTTGTTTTTTCACTTTCCCCTGTGGGTTTGGGTGATCCTATTTGACCTTTCATCTGCTCGTTGCCCCGTCATCATGACCTTTGATCCATTGACGTCAAATACTGCCAACTCCACTGTCATGCTGCCGATATGTTCAAGAGAAGTTGACCTCTGAAAGAAACCACCTCTGTCTGATAGTTCATAAATCTTACTTCACAACATTGTCTCTTCCCATCTCGTGTCGATGATGTGGGAAACATTATGGCCCACCTTCGATAAAGATCACTTCCTGTCGACTTCAGCTCATTATCCAGGAGTGACCTAGAGACTCCCTTCGGGTACCTTGGGACCTGCATGCCTTAATGGCAGGTTTTTCATGTTCGACGTGAGGTTTTCATCATTGGCCTCTGATCGGAGACTCTACGAGTGTTCGACATCGGCTCATTCATTCACACGCCGTAGACTGTACCTATAGTACCTTGAGGACCATTTTCATTACTGGTGGTACCTCTCGCGCCTGTTAACAACTTTCATTATTGGCTGGTAATCAGACGATGTTCATGCATGTTCGACTTCAGCTTACATTTTCGCATGCTTGAACTTGTACTTGTGTTCGGGTCGAAGTGGAGCGCAAGACCCTGGATTGTGTCTGTTGTAATCCAGGCGTGATTTTGATACATGACTCTTTCACTGGATGGCTGCGACCATACCTGAGTCTATTCATCGATCCCAACTAGATGGCTCCGTCCATACTACGGATCTTGATTACTCTGTCAATGGATGGCTGCGCCCATACCACATATATCATGTATTTGAACTATCATACT
>APFE031697221.1:39424-89800 GCA_000404065.3 Pinus taeda
CAAGACCCTGGATTGTGTCTGTTGTAATCCAGGCGTGATTTTGATACATGACTCTTTCACTGGATGGCTACGACCATACCTGAGTCTATTCATCGATCCTAACTAGATGGTTGCGTCCATACTACGGATCTTGATCGTCATGTACTCTTTCAATGGATGGCTGCGTCCATGCCACATATATCATGTATTTGAACTATCATACTGTATCTCTCCATGCAGATTCTCGGCGGCAGCTAGATATGGTCTTGTAAAGCACTTCACCTCTCTCTCTCTCTCGAGGCTCATGCTTTAGGGGGCATCTGTTACGCAGTAATTTGCCACCGTTGGTCACCGTCCTTGTTACCCCTGCTTTCGCACACTGGAGGACACACTTATGGACCTGTGACCAGTGACACAACTTAAAAACACTTGCATTGGGTTCTCCTAAGTATGAACTTCAAAATCCCTGAAGACACCTTTTGAAGATTAGCCCTAAAAAATGCCCTTTTTCCATTAGCGTGGGTCCACAGTGTCTAACCCGCACTAATGGCTCAGTTCCTCCAAAGAGGGCACGCCCATGGACGCTCTGTCACAGAACAAAGCCCGCGCCACCCAAAATTGGTCATGATTTTTGGCCAGCTCGCACTGAAGTGTTTTTTCCTCCATTACTCATGCAGTTCTGGGGAAAAATCCCATGGAAGTGGTCGAGTGTCGTCTTTTTCATCCATGACAACCCAGTTCAAAGGCTATTCTGGGACAATGCCAAATCTTCAGTAGGTGTCCGGATACAATTCATACTTCCTCCTCCTCCATCTATAAATGACTGTCACCTTGCATTGAACCAACTAAGTTTTTGTGAGAGCTAAGGTGAGCTAAGATTATGCTGGATTGATAGTGAGAATTGAGAGCTATAGAGGAGTTACGCTGCCAAAATATTGAGAGAGGAGGTCACTTTGCAAGGCATGTTTAGCTGCTGACCTAGTCGGAGGAGATTTCAACGTCAGGCCTCTTTGGTTGTAATCCTTCTCTTCTTTTATTGAATAATGAACGACTATCATTATGGTTCCACTCACGTGTCTTCTGATGATATTTGAGTTATATTTTGTCTGACCGATATATAATTGCATGTACTGGATTTTACGCTTGTGTTGGATTGTTCTTTGTTTGTGCAGGTGTCTGTACGTGGAGCGTAAGGATAGTGACCAGCCAAAGCTAAAGGACGGGAGCGGCATTTCTTTTACAACAAATAGTGTTGGATTCCAGGTAGATCATTCTGATCAATTTCTTAAATTATGCAATTAGGAACGTGCGTGTAGCGTGTGTGATTGTTGCTAGACCCATGTTGGGCTAGTGGGATCACCTCTGTCCGCAGAGGGGATTTACCAGTTCAACAGAATCTTCACTTGGAATAACAAAAGAGGGGGCGCTACCCAAGTGGCCTCAAAATTGGACAGATTTATGGTTTCAGAGGAACTTATTCTCAGGGGAAGCAGCATCACTGCACTCATACTAACTTTTGGGGGTTCATATCACTCGCCTATCCAATCAGAAGCTTCCCTTTTTAGCACAGCAAGGAACACCCCCTTTAGGTTTTGAGAACGCTTGGCTCACACATTCAGATTTCCTCACAAACATTGAAAAATGGTGGAAGGAAGAGCTTCACCTTCAAGGTACAAAGATGTTCCTTCTTCACTGCAGGCTCAAACACATTAAAGGTAGACTCAAAGAGTGGAATAAAAAGGAATTTGGTAACATCTTCAAAGCTAAAGGAGAGGTGGAAAAGAAACTAAAGGAAATAAACCAAATTCTTATCACAGAAGGCTATATAGATGAAATGAAAGAGATGGAAGTGTCACTCCAGCAGGAGTGGGACAACAGATGTCTTCAAGAGGAAATATTTTGGAGACATAAATCTAGAGTACAATGGATTAAAGAAGGGGAGAGAAACACCAAATTCTTTCACAGATCCACCATAGCTCATAGAAACAACAATAGCATTGTGAAACTTATAGATCAACATGGAATAGAGAGAAACACTCATGAAGAGATGGAGAAGGTTCTACTCCAGCATTTTCAGAAAATTGTTGAGGAAACCTTGGAAGATAGATACCAATTTACGGAAAAACTTACTCAGTACATCCCTAAATTGGTTATTAGAGAAGATAATTTCAATCTCAATAGACTAGCAACAGAGGAAGCAATTGAGGAAGCCGTGAAAGAGATGCAAAATGGGAAAGCACCGGGCCTAGATAGCTTTAATGTGGACTTTTTCAAAGCTTGTTGGAGGATAGTGAAACAGGACATCCTGGAGGTAGTGGAAGACTCTCAAAGATTTAATAAAGTCTTAAAGACGCTCAATGAATCTTTCATAGCCTTAATCCCCAAACAGGATAAGGCCACTCTGCAGACAAATTTCGACCTATAGCATTATGCAATGTGATATACAAAATTATATCCAAAGTCGTTGTCAACTATCTCAAACCTCTCCTCCCAACCCTAGTGTCAGAGGAGCAAACAGGCTATGTGGAAGGAAGACAAATTCTAGATAATATAATTCAAGCACATGAAATGGTTCATTCACTCATTACCAACAAACATGCAGGAATGATAATGCGACTGGACATAGCAAAGGCCTATGACAAACTTAGTTGGTCGTACATTAGAGCAATATTAAAAGCCTATGGTTTTGGTTACAATTGGATTAAATGTGTTATGGCGCTAGTTACCACCGCCAGTTGTTCAATTCTTCTCAATGGCTCTCCTTCTAGAACCTTTAAGCCTTCTAGAGGTCTCAGGCAAGGATATCCTATTTCTCCCTTCCTTTTCATTCTAATGATGGAAGGGTTAGGAAGAGCTATCAGAACTGCTATGGAGGAAGGGAGAATTCAGGGTCTGAGACCAACTCAAGGTGGGACATGGTGACACATCAGGAATTTGTGGATGATACTATGCTTCAAGGCACACCCACTGTCAAGGAAGCCAAAGCATTCAAACAGATTCTGAGTGAGTTTGCTAGGGCAGCAGGCATAGAGGTAAGTCTCACTAAATCAAAGATTTTCTTTTTCAATACAGATATTTCAATTCAAAGAAATATTTCCACAATTTTGGGCTTTTAAAGGGAATCACTGCCTGTGAAGTACCTGGAGTTCCTCTCACTGACAAACTACTTCACAAGGACATCTGGGAGCCTATTCTTAATAAGCTAAAAGATAATATTAGTAAATGGACAAATAGAGCAGTAAATCTAGCAAGGAGACTAATTCTCACTAAGGCTGTCCTCCAAAGTATCCCTATCTATATGTTCTCTGCCATTCTAGCACCATTCGGTGTACTTACTAATATAAGAAACATTCAGAGAGACATTCTCTAGGGGAATGGTGAAGAAAAGAAGAAATGGGCCCTTGTGGCATGGGACAGAGTATGCAAAACTAAGTCCCATGGTGGCTTGGGTCTTCATGACCCAGGAATTCTTAATAGAGTTCTTGGTGCCAAAATCTGGTGGAGATGGATGAAAGAAATACAAGCCCCCTAGGCAAAACTTTGGAAGCACAGGTATGCTAGCGAGTGGCAGGAGAAAAATATAATCAGAATGACGGGACAAGTAAAAGGTTCTGCAATTTGGAATAGGGCATGGGAAAACAAGGCCCTAGTCCAAAACCACAGTTTCTGGGAGATCAAAAATGGAAACCTGGCTTGGTTCTGGGAGGATAATTAGCAGCAGGAGGACAATCTCCCCAGTGAAGAATTATTAGACATTCACACTAATACCATCAACAAGGGACTAAGGTGGATAAGTGACTATTGTGGCCAATCAAGGAACAATGGGAAATGGAGAACATGGAAACTTCCAGATTACAATGGAACGGGCATGCTACATACTCAACCTTAAGGAAGCCAATACAATAGATGCAGGGCTTAACCTTCCAAACACTGATAAGACGTGGAAAGAAATTTGGGAAAATCCTCATTGGATGAAAGTCAAACTGTTCAAGTGGCTGGTTCAATAGGGCAAGATTCTGACATGGGATAACCTAAGAAAAAGAGGCTTTGTTGGCCCCTCAAGATGTCACTTATGTAGACAATAGGACTAAACTACAAATCATCCACTAAACATATGCACTTTCACTACAATACTTTGGAATTGGATTGAAGAAGTCTTCGAGCAGATAGACATAAATGTTAATGACATCACTACTACGTTGAAGAATTGGTAGGATTTTTTTTCGGATAATGAGATCATTAACTCCACCTAGATGCTGACCCCATGATTCACAATCTGGAATGTCTAGAAGGAGAGAAAGAATGGGATTTTCAAGGAGAAAGCGAGTCCGATGAGTAGCATCCTTAAGCTAATCCTTAAACAACTCAAAGGGACTGTTCGTATCCTAGGAGGTGTAGCTACTCACAAACCCATCGGACAAGGAGAGGCTAAAATATTAGAGAAGTTAGAGCTCAAGGTTCATCCCCCTTAGGGTTCTATGTAGATTAACAAGAATGCCTCAATACATAAGTCATCTTGGCAATCCCCTTCTCATGGCTTTTTAGAATTTAAAATAGACGAGGCTTCAAAAGGGAATCTGAGAGAAGTTGGTTATGGAGGGGTCTTGAGGGATGAGGAAGGAAACATACAAATCATCTTCCACAGTTATCTAGGAAAAGCAACCAACAATATGGCTGAGCTCATGGCAATGGAATTATGCATGGAAATACTGCTCAAGTACAACATTCACAATGTCATCATTGAGGCTGACTTAGAATTAGTCATTAACACAGTGAAAAGGATAAATGTTAGTGCTACTCATGAGAAAATCTTAGAACACTGGCAGGTTTTGCAAGTCTACCCAAAAATCCAAGTGCACCTAAGAAGGCTAAGAACTCTTAGGTTGGTGCATGTTTGCAGGGAAGCCAACAAAGCTGTAGACTGGCTTGCAAATGAGGGGGTACGAAACAAGCATATCGACTTGTGCTGCTGGTGGGAGGAGATAACAGATGATAGGTTGAAGGAGGGATGCTCATCCAAGGCCATCAACGACTGACAACAGTATTAGGAAAAATCAAGAGAAAATTTTCCGAAATAGAGCCACAGAGATGGGGTCTCGTTGATCTGGATTCATTATGAAATGTTATGACATAAGTGAGGTCCTTTTTAGGATGCAAGTCTTTGTCGGCATCCTTAACCCAGGTAATAGCAAACCATCAGTCTCAAAGGGATGGCCAGAAGGCGGGATCTTCATTTTCCTTTGGCCCATGCGCCAAAATCCAGATATTCTCGGTAGGCGCAAAACCCTCGCTTGTTTTCCTATGATAGCTTTACTGCCCTCAGGGTGGTTTCCGTTTTATTGCATGCTCATTAGGTTGGAAGTGGTTTTTCGCAATCAGGAGTGATTCCAATCACCACGCGACACGTGGCTGAGGGTGGGGAGGAATTACCACCCTCATCACGCGATAACTATCGGTGCTTTTAGTCCAAGTGATATGATCCCTAACGATTGGATCAAGCGAGGACAATCCATGGCCAGGAATGAGCGTGCATGTTGGTGGGTTCGAAACAACAGTTATGTTTTGAGCTGTTTGCACAACCTCATGGGAATCGCGTGCAAATGGTGGATTTTGGGTGGTAAAAGTGATTGAAAGTTATGTCAAAAATGGACCGAATATGATAATAAATTATGGTCTACAGGGTTCATTGGGTCCGATGTTTTTGCTAAAAGTTGAGCTTGTTGGCCACTTGATATGTTTTTCATCCGCTGGATCTTTAGCTTAAGATCCAATGGTCAATTTTGGATTGCTTGTTTGATTTGGTGGGCCTGCGTCCTTGGGTTTGCTTTGTCGTCTTGCAACCATGGATTGGGGTGGGCCTGTCATATTGGTGGGCCTCACCACCGAGGTCACCATTTATACATTATTTCTCCCTTTTTTAATTGAATAGAAGGATCCACTCTTGCCTTAGCAAGACATTGATGATGCACACCTAGATATCAATGTTAATAATTCAACCTCCACCTTCCCTTAGTGGGTTCTCATGGTAGAAAACTATCGTGAGAATAAGAATGAAGCTCTCTTCACTTAATGTAAGTTTCTAGATCAAGAAACAACTTGCACGATTAATCATAGACAAAGGAAACAAAAAGAATATGCTTTCTCAACAATTGATTGAAAAAATTCAAATTTCTACCACTCATCCTCAACCATATCATTTTGGATGGATCCATGAAGCAATACCTACTTTATGTTTGTAGTGTTTTATCAAATTTTCCATTACACCATTCATTGATACAATTGATTGTGATGTTACACCCTTCTATTGTTGAGATGTGATTTTTTCCGAGCCCTACAAATTTCACATAAAGACACAAAATTGTGGGTATTATAACTTCTACAGGCTCTGCAAGGATAATAATATCTACAATGTCATCTCTTCTTTCCCTTATTTTGCATTTGCTAGAAAATAAGTTATTAACTAAAATTTGATGTTGTGAATATAATTATGCATAAATAATAATAAATAATGATTAATAAGTGTAGTTAGTTATGAAAAGGCATGTCTTAAAAGGACATATCGTTCGTGAAAGGGAACCTTGCTTATGTCATTATTCTCTCTATATTATTGAGTATGATAACATGGGGTGAATGTAATGTGTAAATTGTTGAAAAAGTTTAAAAATGTGATTATCTACAGAAGAGAGCAATCTAGCCCTTAAATTAACATGGCATCAGAGTTGGGCTAAAGAAAATTATTTGAGATCACCCCCATGTAGACACCTATGATGGATTTTTTGACCGAGAAGAGTGAAAGAGATGAAGATGTTGGAGACTTGAAAGAATTATAGGGTTTGGAGGAAACCCTAGGAAGCACTTGTACTTGCAGATAAAGGTTAGGGTTTGAGAGAAAACCCCAGGAGTGGTCTTGGATATTGAAAAGGCCTTGGAACCCTATTGTGATTCATAATTTCTTGATGATATCATATGATCAGTGAGAATCCATTGAGTTATTTAAGTACCTGTGACAAATTTAGAGTAACCCTAGATGGGTTGATCTTCAAATAGGAGATGGTATGATGCAAATCATATGGTCATCTTGTATGTTCATAGCCAGGATTGGGAGGATCTCGAATCAGAGTACAGGTGGTTCTCAAGAGGATGCATTTTTTCTGAAGATGACATTAAGATATGATTGATGGACAGTGGTGACTCATGGAAGCGTGTTCAAGAGTGAGTTGCTAACTTCCTAAAATCCTCGTTAAAGATAATTACTTTCAAGACTTATGCTATTTCTTTATGACATTGTTATTATTTAATTTGATTTGTGTTTATTCTTCCTACATGAGTGAATGGATAACTAAATGCGTATTTCCTAAATTCTTGAATAAGAATGTGATCAAGGAAAATAAATCTATCTTGACTGCCATCAATATGAAAAATAATGCAAGAAGAGTTAGTTCCAAGAAGGAGTTGGTGCAATCAAATGAAAGAGCCACTCTCATATCTAGAGAAGAAGGGCAATCCTACCTTACTTTTATTTAAGTGTTACTAAAAACATTTACTAAAGAGCTATAAACCCTAAACCCTAAATATTTTATAAAATTTTGAAAAGTGTTTTGTAACTTTTAATTAAATGTTTATTAAAATAATTTACTAGAGTGTTACAATCCCTAAACCCTAAACTCTAAACCCTAAACCCTAGACTTAAAACCCTAAACCCTAAACTGTGAACCCTAAACCCCAAACAATAAACCTGAAACCCTTAACTCTAAACCATAAAGACTAAGAATTTTATAACATTTTAAAAAGTAGTCCGTATATTTTATTTAAGTTTTTATTAAAAGCATTTACTCAAGTGTTATAAAACGAAACTCTAAACTCTAAACCCAAAACCCAAAACCCTAAAGCCTAAAGTGTAAACCTTAAATCCTAAGCATTTTATAACATTTAAAAAAATGTTTTGTAACTTTTATTTTAGTGTTTCTTAAAAGCATTTACTAAAGTGTTATCAACCCTAAAACCTAAACCCTAAACCCTAAACCTAACACCCAAAATCAAAACACAGAACCCAAGACCCTAAGCATTTTATAACAGTTAAAAAAGTGTTTTGGAACTTTTATTTAAGTCTTTATTAAAACCATTTACTAAGGTATTATAAACCTTAAATCGTAAATCCCAAAGGCCAAACCGTAAACACTAAACCCTAAACCCCAAACCCTAATGTAAACCCTAAACCATAATCATTTTATAACATTTTAAAAATCATTTTGTAACTTTTATTCCAATGTTTATTAAAATAATTTATTATAGCGTTATAATCCCTAAACTATAAACCCTAAAATCTAAACTCTAAATGTGAAATCCTAAACCCTAAACCTTAAATCCTAAACTCTAAGCATTTTATACCATTTTGAAAAGTTTTTTCTAACTTTTTTTTACTTGTTTATTAAAATCTTTTACTGAACCCTTATGAACGCTAAACCCCAAACCCTAAACACTCAACATTTCATAACATTTTAAAAAGAGTTTTTTTAACTTTTATTTAAGTGTTTATTAAAAGAATTTACTAAATCCTTATAACCCTAAATCCTAAAACATGAACCTTAAACCAAAAACCCTAAGCCCTAAACCCTATATTTTATAACATTTTGAAAAGTGTTTTGTATCTTTTATTTAACTTTTTTATTAAAATAATTTACTAAACTTTTATAAACCCTAAAACCTACGCAATCGTAAACCCCAAACCCTAAACCCTATACCCTAAACCTTAATAATTTTCGAACATTTTAGAAATCATTTTGTAGCTTTTATTTAAGTGTTTATTAAAACAATTTACTAAAGTGTTATAAAACCTAAACCCTAAGAATCAAACACTACACCTGAAACCCTAAAATCTAAACCCTATGTATTTTATAACATTTTAAAAAGTGTTTCTAAATTTTATTTAGGTGTTTATTAAAATCACTTACTAAAGTGTTATAAACCCTAAAACTTAAACCCTAAGCATTTTACAACAATTCAAAAACTGTTTTGTGAATTTTATTTAAGTGTTTATTTAAAGCATTTACTAAAGTGTTATAAACCTTAAACCATAAACCTGAAATCGTAAACTCCAAACACCCAAACCCTAAAACCTAAACCCTAATCACTTTATAACATTTTAAAAGCATTTTAAGCTTTATTTAAGTGTTTATTAAAATAATTTACTAAAGTGTTATAAATTCTAAACCCTAAACCATAAACCCTAAACCTAAACCCTAAACACTAATTTTATTTTAATATTTTAAAAAGTGTTTTGTAACTTTAGTGTTATGAATCCTAAACCATAGACCCTAAACCATAAAACCTAAACCTGAAACCCTAAATCCCAAACCGTAAACCCCAAATGGTAAAACCTAAACACTAAGAATTTTATAACATTTTAGAAAGCACTGTGTATCTTTTATTTAAGTGTTTATTAAAAGAATTTACTAAAGTGTTATAAAACCTAAACCTTAAACACCAAACCTTAAAACCTAAAATCATTTACTAAGGTCTTATAAACCCTAAAACCTAATTCCTAAAGCTTGAAAGCATTTACTAAGGTATTACAAATTATAAACCCTAAACTCCAAATCCTAAACCCTAAACCCCAAACTCTAAAACCTAAGGTTTTTATAGCATTTTAAAATGTGTTTTGTAACTTCTATTTAATTTTTTACTAAAACCATATACTAAAGTGTGATAAACCCTAAACCCCTAATACCTAAACCCTTAACTTTAAACCCTAAACCCTAAACCCTAAAAAAACCTAAACCCTAAAAAACCATAAACCATAAAAACCCTAAACCCTAAAAAAACCTAACCCTAAAAAACCCTAATCCCTAAAAAACCCTAAACCCCAAAAGCCACAAGAAACCCTAAACCCTAAACCAAAAGCACTTTATAACATTTTAAACCCCAAACCCTAAACCCTAAGTATTTTATAACATTTAACAAGCATTTGTAACTTTTTTAAGTGTTTATTTAAGAATTTATAACATTGTTATAAACCCTCAACCGTAGGAATTTTATTACAATTTTAGAAAGGGTTTTGTAACATTTTACAATCCTAAACCCTAAACATTTTATAACATTTTAATAACTGTCTTGTAGATTTTTTATGTGTTTATTAAAATCATTTACTAAAGTCTTATAAACCCCAAACCCTAAAACATACACACTAAGAATTTTATAAAATTTTAATGAGAGTTTTCTAACTTTTCTTAAACTGTTTATTAAAAGAGTTTGCTAAAGTGTCCCTCAAACCTAAACCCTAAGCATTTTATAACCTTTTAGCAAGTGTTTTGTATCTTTTTTCTAAGTGTTTATTAAAAGGATTAGTAAAGTTTTATAAACCGTAAACCCTAAAATTTAAACCCTAAGCATTTTATAACATTTTAAACTCTAAACGCTCAGCATTTTATAACATTTTAAAACGTGCTTTTTAACCTTTTTTAAGTGTTTATTGAAAGAATTTATTGAACTGTTATAAGACCTAAACCCTAAACACTAAACACTAAACATTTTATAACATTTTGAAAAGTTTTTTTAAACTTTTTTTAAGTGTTTATAAAAATAATTTACGAAAGCCATGTGAACTCTAAACCCTAAACCTTAAGCATTTTATAACATGTTAAACCCTAAACCTAAACCCTAACCATTCAATGACATTTTAACATGCTTTTTGTAACTTTTTTGAAGTGTTTATTAAAATAATTTACTAAAATGTTATAAACCCTAAATCCTAAAATGTAAGCCATTTATAACATTTTAAACCCAAAACCCAAAACCCTAAACCCTAAACCCTAAACTCTAAACACAAAGTATTTTATAATATTTTAACAAGTGTTTTCTTACTTTTTTTTAAGTGTTTATAAAAGAATTTACTCTAGTGTTAAAACCCTAACCCTAACCATTGAGCATTATGAAATTTAAATCCTAACCCTAAGGTCAAGCCATTTTTATAACATTTTAAGAAGCGTTTTGTAATTTGTTTTTTATGTTCTTATTAAAATAATTTATTAAAGTGTTATAAATCCAAAACCCTAAACCCTAAACCCTATCCCTATACACTAAGAATTTTATAGCATTTTAAAATACATTTTTGTAACTTTTTAAAGTTTTTATTAAAGCATTTAATAAAGTTTTATAACGTGAAACCCTAAACCCTCAGCATTTTGTAACATTTTAGCAAGTTTTTTGTAACTTTTATTTATGTGTTTATTAAAATAATTTAATAAATTGTTATAAACCGTATTAAAGCCTTAATATTTGTAATATAAATAACAACATAATTTTTTTATATTAATCAATATAAAATATATTAATCTTGATCTTAATATATTATTACTAGTATAATATATAGTAATATTATTGTTAATATATCAATATCAATATTATCATTAGTGTGGATAATCAGAACATGCACCAGGAATAAAAGCATTTCTTCCTTCGAAAGTGCAATAGTTGGAGTTTGTTTTGAATTAGGACATGTTGAGGAGAATTAAAGTTTGGATCCTCTTTTAGGGATCACAAAACCATGTCACGAGGAGTGCTTCAAATGTGTATCCTAACCTTAAAGACCATTCCACCTTGAAGGTGGCTTCCAACCACCACATGGCACTTCTAAATATTCACTAGACTATCGTGATGTGGATATAACATAATAACTTATATTAGGTTGTTGCACACTTGATCCACTTCCTATTATTTTCCTAACTGACCTATCTTATAAAACTCGGAGAGTGTCCTCATTCTCACAACCTAGTCACTAGATCATCCATATCTTCTTCATGTAATCATATTGTAGCCCCTTTTTTTGTAATGTGAGGGTTAAAGCTTGAGTGGATTATTGGGAACTAGGGTTTGTGTGAGATAAAATTAAGATATGAAACCATAGAAAATAAGTGGAGCACTTAATCCTAATGGAGCTCGCGTCATGCAAGTTTAGATAAATCTCATTTAGGTTTAGGGTTTATAAAACTTTATTAGGAGCTTTTAATAAACACTTAAAAAAGGTTACAAAACAGTTTTATTAAATGATTAGGGTTTAGGGTTTTGGGTTTAGGGTTTATGTTTTATAACACCTTAGTAAATTGTTTTAATAAACACTTAAATAAAAGTTACAAAATTATTTTTAATAGATCATAAAATGCTTAGGTTTTAGGGTTTGGGGTTTGGGGTTTAGGGTTTAGTGTTTAGGGTTTAGGTTTTAGGGTTTATAACACTTTAGTAAATTATTTTAATAAACACTTAAATAAAAGTTACAAAATTCTTGTTAAAATTTTATAAAGTTCTTAGGGTTTAGGGTTTAGCGTTATAATGGTTTGTTAAATTATTTTAAAAAACACTTTAAAAAGTTACAAAAATGTATTTTTTAATGTTATAAAATTATTAGTGTTTAGGGATAGGGTTTATGGTTTAGGGATCAAGATTTATGACACTTTTATAAATTCTTTTAATAAGAAAATAAAAAGAGTTACTAAATGCTTATTAAAATGTTATAAAATGCTTAGGCATTGGGGTTTAGGATTTAAAATTCTATAAAATGCTCATGGTTTAGGGTTTAGGTTTTATAACACTTTAGTAAATGCTTTTAATAAACACTTAAAAAAGTAAGAAAACGCTTGTTAAAATGTTATAATATACTTAGGGTTTAGATTTTAGGCTCTAGGGTTTAGGGCTTTAGGTTTAAAATGTTATAAAATATTTAGGGTTTAGGATTTAGGTTTTATAACATTTTAGTAAATGCTTTTAATAAACACTTCAAAAAAAGTTACAAAAATCTTGTTAAAATGTCATTGAATGCTTAATGTTTAGCTTTGGGGTTTGGGGTTTAGGGTTTAGGGTTTATGTTTTGGGGTTTATGGTTTATGTTTTTGTGTTTAGGGTTTAGGGTTTATTTTTTGGGGTTTAGGGTTTATTTTTTTGTGTTTAGGGTTTAGTGTATTGTGTTTATGGTTTAGGGTTTATAAAACTTTCGTAAATTCTTTTAATAAACACTTAAATAAAAGCTACAAAATTCTTCTTAAATTGTTATAAAATTCTCAGGGTTTATGGTTTAGGGTCTATAGGGTTTATAGGGTTTAGGGTTTAGGGTTTATAGGGTTTAGCGTTTAGGGTTTATAGGGTTTATGGTTTAGGGTTTATTGTTTAGGGTTTGGGGTTAGGATTTTAGGGTTTTAAACTTTATTAAGTTGGCATTTATAAATGCTTAAAATCATTACAAACAATTTTAAAATGTTTTTTAATGATTACGGTTTAGGGTTTATGGTTTGGGGTTTATGTTTTATAACACCTTAGTAAATTATTTGAATAAACACTTAAATAAAAGTTACAAAATTATTTTTAATAGATCATAAAATGCTTAGGTTTTAGGGTTTGGTGTTTACGATTTAGTGTTCAGCATTTACAGTTTTACGGTTCATAACACGATTGTCTATTTCGTCATAACCGAGCATATAATTAACACACTCTCTCTCACATATAGATATTATAATCATAAATTCTTAGTGTTAGTGTGTTATAGTGGGTTTATGGTTTGTGGTTTTCGGATTTGTAAAATTTGATAATTTTTTAATAAGAAAATAAAAAAAAAAAAGTTACAAAACACTTGTTAAAATGTTATAAAATGCTTAGGCTTTAAGGTTTTAAATTCCATAAAATTCTCATGGTTTAGGGTGTAGGGTTTATAACACTTTAGTAAATTCTTTTAATAAGCACATAATAAAAGGAAGAAACCACTTGTTAAAATGTTATAAAATACTTTGCGTTTAGAGTTTAAGATTTAGGGTTTAGGGTTTTGGGTTTAAAATGTTATAAAATGCTTACGGTTTAGGATGTATAGTTTATAACATTTTAGTAAATGATTTTAATAAACACTTCAAAAAAGTTACAAAAATCTTGTTAAAATGTCATTGAATGCTTAGTAGTTAGGTTTAGGGTTTAAAATGTTATAAAATGTTTAAGGTTTAGGGTTTAGGGTTCACAAGACTTTAGTAAATCTTTTCATAAACACTAAAAAGTTAAAAAATGATTTAAACCTGTTAAAAATGCTTAGTGTTTTAGGTTTAAGGTTTAGTCTTATAAAACTTCAATAACTTCTTTAGTAAACTATTTAAAAAGGTTAAAAACATTTTTTGAAATGTTATAAAATGCTCAAGGTTTAGGGTTTAAAATGCTATAAAATGCTTAGGGCTTAGGGTTTATGGTTTAGGGTTTATTAAACTTTATCAATGCTTTTAATAAACACTTACAAAAAAGTTACAAAACACTTGCTAAAAAGTTATAAAATGCTTAGAGTTTAGGTTTGAGGGACACTTTAGTAAATTCTTTTAATAAACACTTAATTTTTTTTTACCAAACTCTTGTTAAAATTTCATAAAATTCTTAGGGTATATGTTTTAGGGTTTAGAGTTTATAACACTCTAGTAAATGCTTTTAATAAACACTTAAAAAAACTTACAAAGTGCTTATTAAAATGTTATAAAATGTTTAGGGTTTAGGGTTTTTAAATGTTACAAAATGCTTTATAAATTGTAATAAAATCTTAGGGTTCAGGGATTAGAACAATTTAGTAAATTCTTTAAATAAACACTTAAAAAAAAAGTTATAAATGCTTGTTAAAATGTTACAAAATACATAGGGTTTAGGGTTTAGTGTTTTTTAGGGTTTTGAGTTTGGGGTTTAAGGTTAAGGGTTAGGGATTAGGGATTTAGAGTTTATAGCACTTTAGTAAATGGTTTTAGTAAACACTTAAATAAAAGCTACAAAACACTTTTTAAAATGTTATAAAACCCTTAGGTTTTAGGGTTTGGGGTTTAAGGCTGTGGGTTTAGGGTTTAGGTTTTGGAGTTTGAGGTTTAGAGTTTATAAGACCTTAGTAAATGCTTTCAAGCTTTAGGCTTTAGGGTTTAGGGTTTATAAGACGTTAGTAAATGATTTTAGGGTTTGGGGTTTAGGGTTTATGGTTTAGGTTTTATAACACTTTAGTAAATTATTTTAATAAACACATAGATAAAAAGTTACAGAACGCTTTCTAAAATGTTTTAAAATTCTTATTGTTTTACTGTTTAGCATTTGGGGTTCACGGTTTGGGATTTTGGGTTTACGGTTTAGTGTTTAGGTTTTATAACACCTTAGTAAATTTTTTTAATAAACACTTAAATAAAAGTTACAAAATTATTTAATATATATAAAATGCTTAGGTTTTAGGTTTGCGGTTGGGGTTTTAGGTATAGTGATTAGGGTTTAGGATTTATAACACTTAAATAAATTATTTTAATAAACAATAAATGAAAGTTCCAAAATATTGTTAAATGTTAACATGCTTAGGGTTTAGGGTTTAGGGTTATAACACTTTACTAAATGCTTTTAATAAACACTTAAAAAAGTTGAAAAATTGTATTTTAGAATGTTATAAAATTCTTAGTGTTTATGGATAGGGTTTAGGGTTTAGGGTTTTGGATTTATAAAACATTGATAGATTATTTTAATAAGGACATAAAGAAAAGTTACAGAAGACTTGTTAAAATGCTATAAAATTCTTAGGCTTTAGGGTTTAGGATTTCAAATTATATAAAATGCTCATGGTTTAGGGTTTAGGGTTTATAACACTTTAGTAATTTCCTTTAATAAACACTTTAAAAAAGTAAGAAAACGCATTTCACAATGTTATAAAATACTTTTCATTTAGAGTTCGGGCTTTAGGGTTTAGGATTTTGGGTTTAAAATGTTATAAAATGCTTAATGTTTAGGGTTTAGGGTTTAGGTCTTATAACACTTCAATAAATTCTTTTAATAAACACTTAAAAAAGGTTAAAAAACAATTTTTTAAATGTTATAAACTGCTCAGGGTTTAGGGTTTAGGTTTTATCAAACTTTAGTAATCCTTTTAATAAACATTTAGAAAAAAATTACAAAACACTTGCTAAAATGTTATCAAATGCTTAGGGTTTAGGTTTGAGGGACACTTTAATAAATTCTTTTAATAAACACATTAAAAAAGTTTACAAAACTCTTGTTAAAATTTTATAAAATTCATAGAGTGTATGTTTTATGGCTTAGGGTTTATAGCACATTAGTAAAAGCTTTTAATAAACACTTAAAAAAAGTTACAAAGTGCTTATTAAAATGTTATAAAATTTTTAGGGTTTAGGGTTTTTAAATGTTACAAAACACTTTCTAAATTGTAATAAAATTCTTAGGGATCAGGGTTTATTAACAATTTAGTTAATTCTTTTAATAAACACTTAAAAATGTTACAAAACACTCTCTAAATTGCTAATAAAATTCTTAGGATCATGGTTTATAAACTTTAGTAAATGCTTTTAATAAACACTTAAAAAAGGTTACAAAGCACTTATTAAAATGTTTAAGGCTTAGGGTTGTTACAAAACGATTTCTAAACTGTAATAACATTCTTAGGGTTAAGGGTTTATAACAATTTAGTAAATTATTTAAATAAACACTTAATAAAAACTTACAAATGCTTGTTAAAATATTATAAAATACTAAGAACTTACAAACGCTTGTTAAAATGTTATAAAATACTAAGGGTTTAGGATTTAAAATGTTATAAAATTCTTTTGGTTTAGGGGTTTTAGGGTTTACGTTTTTTTGGTTTATGTTTTTCACGGTTTTTAGGGTATAGTGTTTCTTAGGGTTTAGGGTTTGGGGTTTAAGGTTAAGGGTTGATGGATTAGGGGTTTAGGGTTTATAGCACTTTAGTAAATGGTTTTAGTAAACACTTTAATAAAAGTTACAAAACACTTTTTAAAATGTTATAAAAGTCATAGTTTTTAGGGTTTGGGTTTAGGGCTTAGGGTTTAGGGTTAGGTTATGAAGTTTAGGGTTTGGAGTTTATAAGACCTTAGTAAATGCTTTGAATCTTTATGGTTTAGGGTTTAGGGTTTATAAGATCTTAATAATTGGGGTTTGGGTTTTAGGGTTTAGGTTTAACACATTAGTAACTTCTTTTAATAAACATTTAAATAAAAGTTACAAAACACTTTCTAAAATGTTATAAAATTCTTAGTGTTTAGGGTTTACCATTTCGGGTTTACGGTTTGGGATTTAGGGTTTTGGGTTTAGGGTTTAGGGTTTATGGTTTAGGGTCTATGGTTTAGGATTTATAACACTAAAGTTACAAAACACTTTTTAAAATATTTAAATAAAATTAGTTTTTAGGGTTTAGGTTTAGGGTTTAGGGTTTATGATTTATAACACTTTAGTAAATTCTTTTAATAAACACTTAAATAAAGTTTAAAATGATTTTTAAAATCTTATAAAATGATCAAGGTTTAGGTTTTAGGGTTTATAACACTTTAGTAAATTATTTTAATAAACATTGAAATAAAAGCTACAAAACAATTTTAAAAATTTCTGAAAATGATTAAGGTTTAGGGTTTGGGGTTTGCAGTTCATGGCTTAGGTTTTAAAGGTTTATTACAATTTATTAAATTATTTCAATAAAAAGTTAAATAAAAGTTACAAAACACTTTTAAAAATGTTATAAAATACTTAGTGTTTAGGGTTTATAACACTTTATAAATTCTTTTAATAAACACTTAAATGGAAGTTACAAAACGCTTTTTAAAATGCTATAAAATGATTAGTATTTAGGGTTTGGTATTTGGGGTTTGGGGTTTAGGGTTTAGGGTTCATGTTTTAGGATTTAGGGTTTATAAGGATTTAGTAAATTCTTTTAATAAACACTTAAATGAAAGTTTAAAAACTCTTTTTAAAATGTTATAAAATGCTTAGGGTTTGGGGTTTAGGATTTATAAGGGTTTAGTAAATGATTTTAATGGACACTTAAATAAAAGTTACAAAACAATTTTCAAATTGTTATAAAATTGTTAGAGTTTAGGATTTAACATTTAGGGTTTAGGGTTTCAAGTTTGGGGTTTATGGCTTAGGGTTTAGTGTTTAGGGACTATAACGCTTTAATAAATTATTTTAATAAACACTGTAATAAAAGTTACAAATTGATTTTTAAAATGTTATAAAATGATTATAGTTTAGGTTTTAGCATTTATGATTTGGGGTTTAGGGTTTAGGGTGGTTTAAATTTTAGGGTTTATGGTTTATAAGACTTCAGTAAATGGTTTTCATAAAAGCGTAAATAAAAGTTACAAAATTCATTTTAAATGATATAAAATGCTTAGGGTTTTAGTGTTTACGGTTTTGCCTTTCAGATTTAGGGTTTAAACTTTATAAGACCTAAGTAAATGCTTTTAATAAAGACTTAAATAAAAGTTCCAAAATGCTTTTTGAACCGTTATAAAATGCTTAGGGTTTAGGGTTTTGCATTTTGATTTTGCATTTTAGTTTTAGCGTTTAGGTTTTAGGTTTTAGGGTTTATAACAATTTTGTAAATGCTTTTAAAGTAAACACTTAAATAAAAGTTACAAAACTATTTTTAAAATGTTATAAAATTCTTAGGATTTATGGTTTACACTTTAGGCTTTAGTGTTTGGGTTTCAGGTTTAGAGTTTATGGTTTAGGGTTTATAACACTTGAGTAAATGCTTTTAATAAAAAAATAATAAAAGTTTCAGACTACTTTTTAAAATGTTATAAAATGCTTAGTCTTTATGGTTTAGAGTTAAGGGTTTAAGCTTTATTGTTTGGGGTTTAGGGTTTTGAAATTAGGGTTTATAATGCTTTCGTAAAATCGTTTAGTAAAACACTTAAATAAAATTAAAAAAAAAAGTCTTTTGAAATGTCATAAAATGCTTAGCGTTTATGGTTTATGGTTTAGGGTTTGGGATTTATAAAATTTTTGAAAGTGTTTTGTAACTTTTATTTAAGTGTTTATTCAAAGAATTTACCAAATTGTTATAAAACTTAAACCATACACCCTAAAACCTAAACCCCAAAACCAAAACCCTAAATGCCAAGCCCTAAACCATAAACCCTAGAATTTTATAATAAGTATAAGAAGAATTTCGTAAATTTTATTTGAATTTTTATTAAAAGAATTTACTGAAGTGTTATAAACCCTAAACCGTAAACACAATACCCTAAACCCTAAACACAAAAACATAAACCCTAAACCCCAAAATATAAACCGTAAACCATAAACCCCAAACCCCAAACCTAAACCCTAAGAATTCAATGACATTTTACCAAGATTTTTGTAAATTTTTTTGAAGTGTTTATTAAAATTTACTAAAATGTTATAAACCCTAAATCCTAAATCGTAAGCATTTTATAACATTTTAAACCCAAAACCCTAAGCTCTAAAGCCTAAAATCTAAACCCTAAGTATATTATAACATTTTAACAAGAGTTTTCTTGCTTTTTTTAAGTGTTTATTAAAAGAATTTACTTAAAGTTTATAAACCCTAAACCTAAACCATGAGAATTATAGAATTAAATCTAGACCCTAATACCTAAGCATTTTATAACATTCTAACAGGCGATTTTGTACCTTTTTTTATGTTTCTTTAATTAAATTAATTTTCAAGTTTTATAAATCGAAACCCTAAACTATAAACCATATCCCTAAAAACTAAGAATTTTATAACATTTTAGAATACATTTTTGTAACTTTTTAAGTGTTTATTAAAAGTATTTAATAAAGTGTTATAACCCTAAACCCTAAGATTTTTATCACATTTTAACAAGCATTTTGTAACTTTTATTGAAGTGTTTATTAAAATGATTTACTAAAGTGTTATAAACCCTAAACCCTAAACACTAAACCCTAAACTCAGAACGCTAAACACTAAAACCTAAGAATTTTATGATCTATTAAAAATAATTTTGTAACTTTTATTTAAGTGTTTATTAAAATAATTTACTAAGGTGTAATAAAATCTAAACCATAAACCATAAACCCTAATCATTTAATAACATTTTAAAAATTGTTTGTAACGCTTTTTTAAGTGTTTATTAAAAGCACTTAATAAAGTTTTACAAACCCTGAACCTTAAACCCCAAACCCTAAAACCTAAACCCTAATAATTCTATAACATTTTAAAAAGCATTTTAAACTTTATTTAAGTGTTTATTAAAATAATTTTCTAAAGTGTTATAAATCCTAAACCCTAAATGCTAAACCTAAACCCTAAACACTAATTTTATTTTAATATCTTAAAATTGTTTTGTAACTTTAGTGTCATAAATCCCAAACCATAGACCCTAAACCATAAACCCTAAACCCTAAACCCTAAACCCGAAATCCTAAACCCCAAACCGTAAACCCAAAATGGTAAACCTTAAACACTAATAATTTTATAACATTTTAGAAAGTGTTTTGTAACTTTTATTTAAGTGTTTATTAAAAGTATTTACTAAAGTGTTATAAAACCTAAACCCTAAACCCCAAACGCCAAACCCTAAAATCATTTAGGAAGGTCTTATAAACCTTAAACCCTATAGCCTAAAGATTGAAAGAATTTCCTAAGGTCTTATAAACTCTAAACCCTAAACTCCAAAACCTAAAACCTAAACCCTACGCTGTAAACCACAAACCCTAAAACCTAAGGATTTTATAAAATTTTAAACAGTGTTTTGTAACTTTTATTTAAGTGTTCAATAAAACCAGTTACTAAAGTGCTATAAACCCTAAACCCCTAATCCCTAAACCCTTAACCTTGAACCCCAAACCCTAAACCCTAAAAAAACCATAAACCATAAAAGCCCTAAACCCTAAAAAACCCTAGACCCTAAAAAACCCGAAACCCTAAAACCCTAAAAATCCTAAACCCTAAACCAAAAGCATTTTATAACGTTTTAAACCCCAAACCCTAAAACCTAAGAATTTTATAACATTTTAACAAGACTTTTTAACTTTTTTTTGAGTGTTTATTTATAGAATTTACTAAATCATTATAACCCTGAACCCTAAGAATTTTATTACAATTTAGAAAGTGTTCTGTAACATTTTGAAACACTAAACCCTAAACATTTTATAACATTTCAATAAGCGCTTTGTAACTTTTTTTAAGTTATTATTAAAAGCATTTACTAAAGTGTTATAAACCCTAAACCCTAAAACATACAACCTAATAATTTTATAAAATTTTAACAAGAGTTTTGTAAATTTATTTAAAGTGTTTATTAAAATAATTTACTAAAGTGTCTCGCAAACCTAAACCCTAAGCATTTTATAACTTTTTAGAAAGTGTTTTGTAACCTTTTTATAACTTTTTAGAAAGTGTTTTGTAACCTTTCTCTAAGTGTTTATTAAAATGATTACTAACATTTAATAAACCATAAACCTTGAGCATTTTATAACATTTTAAAAAGTGTTTTTTTAACCTTTTTTAATTGTTTATTAAAGGAATTTATTGAAGTGTTATTAGACCTAAACCCTAAACCCTAAATACTAAGCATTTTATAACATTTTAAAAAGAATTTTTTTAACTTTTATTAAGTGTTTATAAAAGAATTTACTAAAGTCTTGTGAACCCTAAAACCTAAACCTTAAGCATTTTATAACATTCTAAACCCTAAACCTAAACACTAAGTATTCGATGACATTTTAACAAGATTTTTGTAACTTTTTTGAAGTGTTTATTAAAACCATTTACTAAAATGTTATAAACAATAAATCCTAAACTGTAAGCACTTGAAAAAATTTTAAACCGAAAACCCTAAACCCTAAAGCCTAAACTCTAAATGCAAAGTATTTTATAACATTTTAACAAGTGTTTCCTTAATTTTTGAAGTGTTTATTAAAAGCATTTACTAAAGTGTTATAAACCCTACACTAAACCATGATCATTTTATAGATTTTTAAATCATAAACCGTAAAGCTTAAGCATTTTATAACATTTTAATAAGTGTGTTGTAACTTTTTTTTTTATGTTCTTATTAAAAGAATTTATGAAGTGTTATAAATCCAAAACCCTAAACCATAAACCCTATCTGTAAACACTAAGAATTTTATAACATTTTAAAACACATTTTTGTAACTTTTTAAAGTGTTTATTAAAAGCATTTAATAAAGTGTTATAACCCTACACCCGAAACCCTAAGTATTTCAGAACATTTTAACAAGATTTTTGTAACTTTTCTTTAAGTGTTTATTAAAATAATTTACTAAAGTGTTATAAAACCTAAACCCTAAACCTTAATCATTTAAGTGTTTATTCAAATATTTTACTAAGGTTTTATAAGCCCTAAGCCCTAAACCCTAAACCCTAATCATTTAACAACATTTTAAAAATTGTTCTGTAATGTTTTTAAAGAGTTTATTAAATGTGCTTAATAAAGTTCTATAAACCCTAAACCCTAAACCCTAAACCCTAACCTTAAACCCTATAAACTAAACCCTAAACCCTAAGCATTTTATAACATTTTTAAAAGAGTTTTGTAATTTTTATTTAATTGTTTATTAAAAGAATTTACTAAATTGTTATAAACCTTAAACCATACACCCTAAAACCTAAACCCCAAACCAAAACCCTAAACTGCAAGAGCTAAACCCTAAACCAAAAACCCTAAGAATTTTATAACAATTTAAGAAGAATTTTGCAACTTTTATTTAAGTGTTTATTAAAAGAATTTACTAAAGTGTTATAAACCCTAAATCATAAACACAATACCCTAAACCCTAAACACAAAAACATAAATCCTAAACCATAAAACGTAAATCCTAAACCCCAAACCCCAAACCTAAACCCTAAACATTCAATGACATTTTAACAAGATTTGTGTAACTTATTTTTTGAAGTGTTTATTAAAATCATTTACTAAAATGCTATAAAACCTAGATCCTAAACTGTAGATATTTTATAATTTTTAAACCCAAAACCCTAAACCATAAAATCTAGATTCTAAGTATATTATAACATTTTAACGAGCGTTTTCTTACTTTTTTTAAGTTTTTATTAAAAGAATATACCAAAGCGTTATAAAACTTAAACCCTAAACCATGAGAACCCTAAAGCCTAAGAATTTCATAACATTTTAACAAGCGTTTATTAACTTTTTTTTATGTTCTTATTAAAAGAATTTATAAAAGTGTCATAAATACCAAACCAGAAACCATAAACCCTATCCCTAAACACTAAGAATTTTTTAGCATTTAAAAATATGTTTTTGTAACTTTTTTAATTGTTTATTAAAGTTATTTAATAAAGTGTTATAACCTTAAACGATAAGAATTTTATAACATTTTAAATTAATCGAAAAGGTACGTCAAAGACACTAATGTTAAATTTTAAAAGAAAGAAATTGATTCATACAAGCTTGAAACTAAATTGATAGAAAATGTATGTTGATGCGAGCAACACTAATTTTAAAAAGAAATAAATTGACTCATACATCTTGAAACTGAATCAATTCAAGAGGTACATTTTTCATCTTAAATAAAATATGTACTTACTCCAAATGTTTGCTTCTTGAAACTATAAACTATTTGTATGTTGCTACATTCTTATTATTCTCATTTTCCATCATTCAACATTGTTAGTCACCTTGCATTCAAACAAGGTAATATAAAACAACTAACATTGAAAATTACTTGGGGTTTAACACTCCATAAGTCATAATTATTGACTTTGGAGAAAGTTACTGTCAATATTAAAGAGAAAAAATACAATGTATGGTGTTTACTATACTAGCTCAAGTTAAATATTTAATTGTCTACAATTTCAACCACCCTTTTCATGTGATTGGTATGAAAAGATGGGAAAAAGCTAACAAGTGTGATGATAAGAACAATAGAAGGAAGTAGTTTGAGATTGATCACAATGAAGACTATTTGTAATTGACTACATTTTTATTATTCATGTTTTTTGTCATTCAAAATCGTTACATTGTCACTTCGCATTAAAAACTTTTCTTTCATCACTTTTCATCATTCAATTTTATTAATAGTCTCTATCATCTTAACAAACTGGGGTAACTAACAAAATTTGAAATTAAAATGATTAGATTATTATTAGACATATTTAGCACATTTAAAATTTTTAGAGTAATTAGATGTTCAACAATTTTTGTATGACTACACATGACTGAAAACAGTCTATATATATCTTAACCTCATATCTATCAAAGCATCGAGAAGGATCACATCTCTCAAGGTGTAATCCTTTCCTCAAGCCTTACACTCGAAAAAGAGGTTTGACCTCAAGATATTTGTCCCTCTTAGCACTTGATAGATCCAAGCTCAAGATGGATGTAGGTTGGAGTAGCCACAACCTAGGGGCATCTACCCTATCAAAATCATCCAAGGTTCGCACGAGTCTTGGGCAACACTATCCCTTAGCATGGTTGGGTTTTTCCCATAAGGTTTCAAACTTGTGATCTCTTCACCGTGGATTTTTTTAATCGAACACCATGTCACATTCTATTCTACGCCCTGTGGACATATGTGTGTGTGTGTGTGTATGTCTGGTTGGGTGGGTATATTATTTCCAACCCACATTGAATGTTAGAATTTTATTATTAATAATAACATAATTTAAATACAACATATCAATTTTATGCCAGGAATTGAATTAAGTGTACATCTTCCTCTTATTAAGATCCCTTTTATTACGAATAATTGATATTTTTTTCAACTAATTCCTCCCTTTGAGAATTGGAATATTTTACTCTATTCAACATTAAAATAATTTTTTTAATCTTTCTTTCTATAAATAGATATATAAGAATTATGCATCTTCTTTGTATTTGAAAGTAAAAATACAATACTCCTTTTATGTTGAATTGCCTTATCTCTCTAAAGTTGACATAAATTATGATAGTTAATATGGATATCCAATTATTTTATATATGGCTAAGAGGGAGACTAAAATATTTTCCCACTTGCCCTACATATTAGTTGTAATATCAACAATAAACCAAGCAAGGATAATGAAAATGAGATTCATTTTTTGTCTTCCTAAAACCTACATTTTTTTTCTTTATTTATAGAATATTTTATTTTATTTTATTGTAAAGGATACACATATCATTTTGAGGTTGACCATGGAAGGAATTACACATATCCCTCATATTGGACAATAAAATACATTTTTTTGTGCAATTATGAAATTTTGAGGAATTTAAAGTAAATATAAAATTATTACTTATTAATTTTTTAGATTTTTTAACAAAACCATTCAAGTCCAATTATATTCAGAATATCTGGAATAAACTTTGAAAGACAATTAGTTAGGATAATTCAAATTAATTTGCAAAGTTTATATATATATATATAGATAAAATTATATATTATATAACATCTAAGTAAAATAAACATTCTTTTAACATTTTAAGTAAAATCAAATTTTAACTTTGTTATTTTTTTAGATTATTAAAATAAGAAAAAAAAATATTTGGAATATTTTGAGTAATATTTATTTTATAGAAGGATGATATTATTTTTATTAATGAAAATTGGAGTTGAGGTGTAAAAGTTACATGATAACGGGGTTATTCGATTCACTAGTTTACAATTTTATTTTTCTCAGGAATGCGTACTAAGTAAATTTTTTTATGTTCTTTAATATCAAAGCTAATACTTCTATAGGAATATATATGTCAAAAAAACATGTGAAATTAGATTACGTTTACAAACTAATCTCCTTAATATCTAAAGCGGCGATGACATCACCAAGCCTAAATCCCCCCATCTGAGGGGGCATAATTACATTAAGATAAGGAAAATTTTGTGATCCATTGTTGATGAAATTAATTGAGGAAGAGGCTATTTATCATTTCTTGTTCAGAGTTGAAAGAATCTCTTCTAATCGCTAATGAAGACTAGAGAGCTCATACTCATTTTTGCACATTAAGGTTTCACTTATACTCATACTAGCTACCAATTCAGCATGTGCTTTGCACCATTATCTACTTATATTGATTGCTTTGTAACCTCCACATGGTTTTGTGTCTCCACTTGGTCGCTCACGTACAACCAACAAATCCATAGTTGTACTCATATTAGAGACCAATTAAGTGTGTGATTTGCACCATTATGTACTTATATTTCTTTCTTAGTAACCTCCACATGTTTTGTGTCTCCACTTGGTCACTCTATATCCTCTAATTAGATTGAGTGGGAATAAGAGAGATTGTATAGTCCAAATATAATCCCCATCCAATAGTTTAGTGTGGCTTGTGTATTTTATTTTTCTAGTCATGTCAAGCCTTTCATGTTAGTGGTTGTTCTAGGGTGAAAGTCATGAAAGTCAATCATTGCTTGAGTGTTACAATTTGCAGAGTAAGATCATCCTATGAATGAAGGTGTGAATTGATCAAGATTAACAATTTCACTTCCACTCTCTAAACCCTAAAAGGAAGCATAGGTATGAGGATAAGTTATACAATATTGAGCATGATTTTGGGGATGAAACATCAAAATATAGAGATATCATCCTATAGGATTGAAACATCTCAAGAGTAAAAAAGTTTTTGTGGTCCAACTAACAAGAATTCAAGGGTGGTCCTTGATTTTCTATGATTTTTTTCCCCAATGCCTGCTACGTCAAGGATGGGAGGTTATGGAACTTAAGTAAATCACCCTGAAAACTCCCAAATCCCATGGGTGTGCCTTATACTAAGTAGATTTTACCATTTAATACATATTGATATATGATGAGAAGGAGAAACTTCCCAAAACTCATGTGTAACATAACACCACTTATCCAACATAAAGAAAAATAAGGCTTCCTTTTCTTGCCTCAAATCCTATTATATGTCAACTTTCCCTCGTTATATTGTATGTCATCATGATCAAGAATACAATGGCATGCTCAAAGTGATGCTCCCTTATAATTGCAATCATTAGTTTTAGAGGATGCCAACCATGCAAGCATTGTCCCTCATTCATAATTAGCACACAATCATACCTAGGATCCCAACTTGTCTTGTATTTATTGAATATGACTGATATCCATCCAAATATGACATTATAGTTACCATGAGAGTTAAAATTTATCTTTCCCGCTACAAGGTTGTATGAAAAGGACAAGACATATTCCACACACTGTGGGAGCTTGTATGCTCAGCTTGCCATATATACTATCCACTAGAGGAGGACCTTTAAAGGACTTGAAACTCCCAAAACTTTAGAAATTGTGGTTGCATGACTAATGTTCCTCCAATGTGACATTCGGCACTAGTTTTTGCTAATTCTTCTTTAAAGAAGTGGTTGATATTCATTAGATTATAGGATGGGTATAAATTGTGCATTTACATTAATAATAATTAATCCTTGTGCTAGAAATGCACTTGACTTAGATAAACAACTAGCTAATTAATTATGTTTCCCTAAACTATGATTGATCTCATAAGATTTGAATTTAGTTAATGTTCTCAAAATTTTCCTTAGCATATCCTTTAAAATCATTTCTTTGTGTGATGTTTTCTTGACCAAGATCTAAGCTCTTCTATGAAATATAGCATAAGGGTAGCTTGTTTATCAGCTATCATTAGGCCTTGAAGACGGGCCTAAATCTCATGCTAATTATTAGAGGGAATTCCTAATCCCCAACAAAAGGGTTTGTGCAAAATTTGTCAAAAAAAGATAAAACTCATTATTTGTAGTATTTTTAAATAAAGTAATTAAAATATATTTATATATCGAAATTTTAGCCTAAATACACTATATGGCAGTACTTATTCTTTACTATGATTTCTTGGTAAAAATAAAATATAAAATTTCTTAAAACATTTTATCTTTCAGATTTCAGAATAAAATTATTAAAGTGTAATTCTATTTGAAACTTTTAAGATAGAATTCTACCCATATACATTGAATCTCTGGAATATGATTAATAATTCTTGGAGATGTTAAATAAAATTAGATTACTTTATTATTTAAAAAAAATAATAGTAGTCCACGAGGTCTTGGATAGATGGTCATTGGGTGCTCTATTAAGGAACTCTTTGATCTGAAGTTTCTGATTCAATTCCCACCCTCATCGGGGTGATATATTGCACATGATGAAGATGTAGTCATGCCAAGCTTATCAAAAAAAAAAATGTAAAATTAAGAATTTACAACTTATTTTTAACATTAAATCCAACAAAAAGTCATGTTAACTTCCAATATCCCTAGCATCTAGACTGTAAATCTTTATACAAATATTTCATTAAGTGCAAAACTTAGGAAACAAATTTCAATAGGCACAGAGTTAAAAGTACATGTATATTAACATTCATTAAATCTAAAGCCACAACTTTATTTTCAGTAAATCTGAAGCCACATCCACTAAATTTAAAGCCACATGGTTCCATGTCTCCCCTTGGTCACTATATATTGTCTAACTAGATTGAGTGGGAATAGGAGAGACTATACATTCCAAATATAATCTCCATCCAACATTTGAGTGTGTCGTTGTGTATTTTTTTTTACTCGTCACATGGAGCCTTTCATGTTAGTGATTATTCTAGGGTGACAACCATGATAGTCAATCACTGCTTGAGTGTAACAATTCCTAGAGTAAGACCATCATATGAATGAAGGTGTGAATTCATCAAGACTAGCAATTCAACTCCTACTCTCTAAACCATGGAAAAGGAAACACGTGTCGGGATAGGCTATACAATATTGAACATGATTTTGGGGATAAAACATCAACAAAGAAACATATACCACTAAACTGAAACTCTAAAAACCATGAAGTAGATAATGCCTAAAATATATAGAAATTACGAAGGCGTTTTTGTTTTACAACTACTATTTTTCTTTGCAGTGGAGCCAGATGATGTAGACATTAGGGGAGTTCTTCCTGGACAATCAAAACACATCGAGTTAACAAGGTCTTGTAGTGCAATTAGCAAGGAGTAAAGGATGGTCCTTGATTTTTCTATGATTTTTTTGCCCCTGTCACTATTGTGTCGAGGATGGGAGGTTATGACACTTGAGAAAATCACCACAAAAAATCATGATTCCCATGGGCATGATTTATGGTAAGTAGATTTTACCACTAAATACATATCCATATGTGTTGCATGACTAATGTTCCTATAATGTCTCATTTGGCACCAGTTTTTTAATTCATTTAATTAAGAGGTCAATGTTCATTAGATTATGGGATGGGTCTGAACTGCTCATTATCATTAGTCATAATTAATCCTTGTGCTAACGATGCACTTGAGTTAGGCAAACAATTAGCTAATTAATTGTGTTGTCCTAGACTATGATTAATTTGAGACGATTTGGATTTATTTAATGTTCTCAAAATTTTCTTTAGGATACCCTTTTAAAATCATGTCTTTGGACGATGTTTTCTTCACCAAGAGTTAAGGTATTTTATGAAAGATAGGCTAGGGATACATTTTTCATGAGTTATCATTAGGCCTTGAAGAAGAGCCTAAACATCATACTACTTATTAGAGGGAATTCTTTATCCCCAACAAAAGGGTTAGTGGAATGTTTTCATTAAAGTGTGTTTGAAAATGTTAAAACTTGTTCCTTTTAATATTTTCAAATAAAATAATTAAAATATATTCATATTTGAATTTTTTTTTGTCTAAATACACTTTGGCACTAATTATTCTTTACTATGATGATTGGTAAAAATAAAATATAAAGTTCCATAAACTTTTTATATTTTGAGATTTCTGAATAAAACTATTAAAGTGTAATTCTTTTTGAACATTTGAAACAAATTAGATGACAAAAGTTAAAAAATACATCTATATTAATCTCACATAAATTTAAAAACCACCATTTAATTTTGCAATTAACAAATTATATTTATTACAATATATATATATATATATAATATAATAATAATAAAAAACATTTAAAAACATATATTTTAAAAAAACAGTCCATTAATAATTTTGCTAAAAACCTAAACTTCTTCAAAGTATTAATGTAATAAAAATTATAATGCACATGAAATATAATGAAAAAACGTGTTTTAACTAATAATAAACTTTCTTTCAAATAAATCATTGAAACCATAGACACTGCCATGACCTTAAATAAAAGACAACAATGATTATAAAAGGGAATCCTGTAATCAATTCTTATTTGAGGGAATCCTGTAATAAACTCTTATCTAATTGCTAAATTCTCTACGCATCTTGTCTGCAAGTTAGATGTACAGCAGAATAAATAGATATAATTATGAAAGCCTATTTATATCAACAATGATTATAAAAGGGAATCCCTGCAATCAATTGTTATCTAATTTTTAAATTCTCTACACATCTTGTCCGCAACTTAGATGTACACGAGAATAAATGGATATAATTATGAGAGTATATTTATATCAACAATGGTTATAAAAGGGGGCAAGGGCTAACCATCTTGCCATAGGGCATTAAATGCCCTGGTACATGCATGCTCTATAACAAATTAACACATAACTTTTAGTGGCTACATAAATTAAAAATAAAAGCTATGTGTTATTTTGTTATAGAGCATGCATGTACAGGGCATTTAATGCCCTATAGCACGTTCGTTAGCCCTTGCCATAAAAGAGAATCCCGGTAATCGATTCTTTATTTAAGTTTTAAATTCTCTACGCATCTTGTCTGCAACTTTGATGTACAGCAGAATAAATAGATATAATTATGAAAGTCTATTTATATCATATCATGTATTAATTTTGTGCGTACTTTGACTACAAAATACCTTTTATCCAACCACGACATAAGAGGCAAACAATCCCGCTCATAAATACTTTGATCCCAACCCTTTTTTCCCCGAAAATTGAACTGGAAATGTGCTATAGTGCTCAGAATTTAAACGGAAGGATTCTTTTTTAATGTAAACTGAACACATGGTAATTTCACATATGTACTACAATATTGGCATCGACAGTTGTATCAAAAGCTCATATTTCCATCATTTGGTGAAATTTCGAGTAAATCTGTGAGGCCGATGACTTGTATTTTTATGGAATAGAAAATGTATCAACCATGTGTACTCTAATTATGTGAGCAGAATCAAGCATTACAAAGAAACAGATCCATGTACTGATGCATGCAAGGGTTTTTTAGTTTTATTCAGTGGGTTAGGGCATCTTACTGTAACATTGATTACAGAATATGGAAATGAATGTTTACAGAAGATCTAGTATAAACATTCAGACTACTCCTAGAAAAAGCAGTTACTACGTACTCAAAATCTCATCAAACGCTCGTTCTCATGTTTTCTTGTAAACATTGCAGACCTTAAAATTACCACAGATCAATTGAATTGCTTCCAAGATTCAGAATTACGTGTGAAGATATGTGGGCTACCTCCTCGGCAGATCATTGCAGCGGCACCGCGATTCTGCCCTGATATGCAAATTGTCTCGGCAGGCTATGCAGATTACCAGTGCTGGATATGGGAATTCTGACAACCCAATACGCGGATTACGCTACACATTATGCGACTTAACGGCCCTCAATATGCGAACTATCGTCACCCAACACGTGATTATAAATGGATATGCGCGAGTTATAACGGGATACGCGAGTTTTCAAAGGAAACGCAGGCAATTACCGTTTCAAATGCGACACAATACACGAATTATCACCAACGAATATTGAATTATCATTTGATACGCGCGAGTTATGGCCACGGACACGAGTTCTCAAACGATATCCGAGCTACCACTACTTCAAATGTGATTTTTCAGAGGATACGCTGATTATCACAGCAATATAAGCAGGTCGTTACGCTGATATGTGAGGTCTCGGCTGTTTACGCGAGCGATTTCAGATGATATACGACTAGTGACGATAGAATACGCGGTAATCTCCACCGTTATGCGAAGCATCATAACGGATTCGCGACGTATCATTTAATCCGCGATTTATCATAGCATACGCGAGTTATAACGTGTTCCACGCGTTATCACAACGTGTTACGCTAATTATCAATAGAGAAGTCAATTATCACGATCTCTCGGGTTTTACGATCGCTCGGGTTTTATATAAATGGTCCCCATAACCACTTATGTGTGTTGACGCATGGATAAAGTAGCACTTCACCGATGTGAACCCCTCTGGCGCGTCGCTCAATTCGGATCCACAGATGACCGTACGGGACCGCCGGCGTTATACTTTGTTTTGAAAAGCATGGTTCCAATCGCGAATCTGTAAGATACCCATCGTGTGAAAGGCAGTGTTCAGGTTCGATTAGCGGCACGAGCGGAAAAAAGGCGGTAATTAGAGCTCTCCGATATATGATTTTATTTTTGTGTCCAAGTATTTGATTTTCACTAAAAATATTTGTTGGTATTTGTTGGTGTGTGAGAGAAAATTTGTAAGATATATATTTTTTATAAGTATATTTTATTTATATTAATATTAATCGTTGGTGGTTGATTGTATTGTTTGTTACTTGAAATATTAATTATTTATGAAAATTATTTTTTAGTAATCACATAACATAATTTGTTGACCGATGCTTTTCGAACTATCTAGTGTAGTTTATCATTGGGACTAGATGAAGAGTGTAGTTTATCATTGGGACTAGATAAAGAGGCAACCGGTTAAATAGATAGTATGGTCTCTACATTGCTTTCTATTTAAGTTGTTGCCATGGTCTCCCTCTTCATTTAGTCCTAATGACACTGCGTGGTTAGTGGGTTAAAAAATTATGTTATGCGATTTCTACCAAAAGACTTTTCATAATTCATTATAGATCACAGAACCTTGAATTCAGAAAATTATTAATTATGTTTTTATATTTATGATTAATTGTCGTTGATAACAATTGATAGGTTATATGTGATATTAATTGGTATGTGATTGTATATGGGAAATAATAATTATTGTAGTTTTTTATAGTAGTTGGAAGGAAACTGTGGAATTATTTGTTGAAAATATAAATTATTGTTTTTTTAAATAAAAAATTGTGAGTATATATGTTGATCATCTTTACATAGTCATTAAAAAATGTATAATTTTTTTTAAATATGGTAGTGGACATTTGTTTATATATGGATTTTTTAATATAAAATATGTAAGTATTTTCTTAAAATATTGCATTGAATGTGTCTTGAAATCCCTTTAGAATGTTCAGCTCGGAGAAAACAATAATGTGAATGTTATGTATTTACTTGCTTATTTTATCAAGGGGAATGGCCACGAGTCTAAGATGTCCAATGCTAACGAATTCCTTCCATGTGATCACAACATGGATTTTGGTTTGTGTTGCCTTCAACAACTATAAAGACTTTATATATTCCACCGGATAGCCACACAAATTCAATATTTCCAAATTATTTGCATGTTCCTTTTTACATACTTAGTAATTTTGATATTGACATTGTATTCTTGAGATTCTCCTATAATTGGTAGGCTCCAATTATGAGTTTTTACATAACTTTTAATTCTCAAAAGATTAATTCATAGGGTGCAATTATGTGTTTTTACATAATCTATTTTTTATTTCTTAAAAGACTCATCATGATTTTTTAATTCTTAAAAGATTCACCACTGTCACTCACTGTCAAATTGAGTGTTTGGATAATTCATGTCTATATTCTAATTTTTATGTACCATTCTACACACACTTATTTGATTTTACATTGATGTATTTTGTTGTCTTGGCTAATAAAATTTCACTATTTTAGTAAAGCATAGGTTATTAGTTTTTAGTTCTCGGTGGACAGTGATATGACCACTTTGCCATGAGGGCCAATCACCCCTTCAAGAAAATGAAATACTCACCATCAAGAATTCAAGAGTCTTGAATATAATTTTGCATTACATAACCTATCTCTTGATGGATCTCTACATTTCTCTGAGTTAGTGGTCATATCACTACTTCAAAGAGAACTAAAACTCCTACCTCATGTATTACAGAAAGATTGATAATTTTTTAATCAAGTCAACAAAATGCATCTCTCTAAAATATGTACATGTGTTAATAGTTGTACTTAGAAACCATAATGCTCTACAGGCATGCAATATCCAAACATGTAGATTGAGCATGGGTGACGATCTTGAATTTTCTCATAATTAAAATGTCATGAAAATTCATAATCCAAACCTGCAACTTGGAAGAGAAACACAAGAAGATAATATCCGACAACAAAATTATAAATTATATGCAAAGAATCATTCATATAATTTAGAAATACTGAATCAATTCCAATGAAGAACATATTTAAATATCTATGGTCCTAATATTGACATTGTCTATGCCCAAATATACTTAAAACTAATTATAAAACCATTGTCTATACCTCCAATATTCTTAAGCTAGAAGAGAAGCAAAATGCCAAGAGAAGTTGGGAGGGCAACAATTGACCTTAGTGGAAATCTTCTAAGGGGTTGAGTTAGTGTTTCTATTCCCCGCTGTTGTACTTAGTAGTTATTGTGGTTGTTGTCAGCGTGAGGTTTGGTAGTAACTTTTCTTGGTGGCCTCTAATGTTCATGTAGTCTCCATCACACTCTTTACGCAAACCCCGACATTTTCTCCTTATGCCAGTGAGTGAACTTGGTTCTGAACAACTTCTTCCTCCAAGTTTTTGTTAATTTGTTCTTTGACTACTCCTAGGTACAAAGGTAAGCACATATCAAGCACTAGGTAGTAATTCAATGATTGATTTAATGACTTTCTCTCTTATTTATTTTATTGAATATAAATTTATTTTAATTTAGTGAATAAAATGTAAAGGTAGTAAACCAATCATTGACTTAATTCATAGTGCTTAATATTTAACACAAACAGCATGCTACAAACTTGACATTCAAACTAGACACTAGTCCTCTCATAGTTAACATCCCATGTTACTCAGTGGGCCTCCTATCCCTAGACTTCTTGTCAATAGAATTTGTAATGGAAACATTTGCAAGGAGTGCATGGAAGGCACTTGATGTCCCTCCACCCAGTTGGGCATGAATTCAGCACATGAGTATAAAATTGTAATAGTAAACCTCTTATGTTTAAAAAAAAAAATTAAGTGAAAATAGAACATTATAACATATTAATTGTTGTATGGGGAATATATAATAAGTGATTAAATTAATATAAATATAAATTTACTTTAAATTCAAATTAGATAATAATTTATTGGATTTGGATTAATGGTGAGTGATCTTTTGCTCGGGAAAGCACTCCTTACACTAGATTGAAACTTTTAATTCCCTAAAAATTGGCCAACCCAAAAAATCTCCAAATCAAATAAAATTTCAACTCAAATTTTTAGACATCTCTGTACAATTTAAATAATTAATTGGGATATTTGAACAAGCGTATGACCATGATATAACTTGCCAAGCACGCATGACCATTGCTTAACACTCTTTTATAAATAGGTGTTGCTCTAGTTCTTTATTTTAAGCATAGTCTCCACACATCAGGATCATCTCATGTAGTTGCCCATCCATGTGAAAATTAATAGGACAAGTAGAGGTTACCAAACAATAGGAAAGGTTGCAGTGACCAACATACTCTTTAACAACTTATGGAATACTAATCCTTTATAAATTTCTTACGAACATATCATATCATGGTATTTTGAGAACACTTGAAAAATATTTTTCAGGATTAGTAACAAAATCTATAGCAAACATTGAAGTATATGTACATGTAGTGACATGCAAAAACTGGCACACAAAAGTTTCCATTCTTATTAGCGCTTAAATCTCCCATCATGAATATTTTGGTTTTGACTAAAATAGATACTTTTTGCTTTAGTCTAGTTGTTGATTTCTAATCCTATTTGATTGTTTGCAATACATTCGTTGATTTAAGTGTAGATAGTGATTACTAATCCTATTTGATTGCTTGTATTAAATGTTTTTATTTTAGCAAATATATTTATTTCTAATCCTATTTGATTGCTTGCACTAAATGCATTGATTTCACTGTAATCACAACAAAATATTGGTAATGTGCATTGCCTTCTATATTATAGTAATTCAACCATAAATAAAATACTTGAACTTTCATCTTAAATAAACTTTCACTTAACTGAAATGTTTGCTTCTTCAAACTACAAACTATTTGTAGCTGCCTACATTATCATTATTCCTATTCTCCATCATTCAACATTGTTAGTTACTTTGCATTCAAACCAGGTAATAAAAGACAACCGCCCTTGAAAAATTACTTGGGGTTTAACATAGTCACAATAATTGATTTAGGAGAAAGAATTATTAATATTGGAGACAGAAATAAGGTATGACATTTACTACGATAGATCAAGTTAAATGTTTGAATGATCTACGATTTCAATCGCTCTTTCCATATGATCAATATGAAGAGATGAAAATACTAATAGGTGTGACAAGAAGAAGATTAGAAGAAAATAGTTTAATATTGATCACATTGAAGATTATTTCTAATTGACTACATTCTTATTATTAACGTTTTCTATCATTCAACATTATTACATTGTCAATTTACATTCAAAATTTTTATTTGATCACTCAAATTATTAGGAATCTCTATCATCTCAATAAATTGAGTTATCTGAGCAAATTTAGAATTAAAATGACTAGATTAATCTTATGTGAATTTTCCACTGTTATATGTTTTTGCAATTACTTTAGCCCAATTATTTTCTTTAATTAGCAATCTTTCTAAACAATATAATCTTGCAATGACCAATAACAATTGTAAATAGAATAGAAAATGCAATATACAGTAGACAATCAAGAACAATGAAAAGAGACGCAAGGATTTGGTCAAAGACTTGGCAAAAACCCGACAAGGGGGAAAACACTTTCAAATTCTTCTTCTTATTAGATTATCATACAATTTTTATAGAAAGTACAATATTCAAATTCACCAATCACAATACTATCTAGCAAAACCAACCAAATAACATCCAAAATATGAGCGCAATAAACAAGATTGATCAAAGTCAAAGTTTCCAAACTTGCATCCAATGGTCAAAGTCTACAATCAATTGTCAAAATATCTTAGTCCACAGCCGCACAAAGCTAGTAACCAACAATTTGGTTGTAACTCTCTAGTTGTAGGAAGCACCCAGTCAAGTGAGCGCCTACAATTGAGAATTTCATTTTCCAACCCTGCAACCCCAAATCAATTTCTCCTTTTAACATGAGCAATCTCCTACCCTGAAATTCCATACGTGTATGAATCAATTTTGTCAGTCAATCCAAAGAAGAGAGAAAAGGATGCTTGATGATGGTGTCCAAATGTGGCTAACTTGACTTGTATTTATGTGGTTCCTCAGAGACTTGACCTGAAATTTTGAGCACATGTGGGTTTTCATATTAAAAATACATTTTTTCTTAACCAAATTAAATTCTTCAAAGGGCTAGGATGGGTCTTTCTTGATGAGGAAGGTTGTCCAAATGAGAGAATTTTTCCCTGAGCTACCAAATTAACACTCCCTCTCAGCTAGGAATAAATTACTGACTACAACATCTATCCCATCTCAAATATCAAATCAAATGTCATGTTTGTTAATCTTTGCTCATCTGTTGAACACTCTAGAATCTAAGAAGAAGAATTTCACATAGGATGGGATCTCAAGCTACCACCCTCTATCTAATAATCATCATAGGGGAGTTTCAACTCAACCCACATCATAGGGGAGCCTAGATCAATCCTCTATAATAGGACAATAGGAAGGATACTAATTACCATGGTAGGTAAGGATCACAACTATCCTATTGTTTGTTGATATTCCCATTAGGACCCTAAATATTCAAGTGGTAGAACACTTGCATCCACTAACCTGGGAGGAGATACACACTTACCATACAAGGTAAGGATCAGACACAACCTAAGGCACTTGGGGGAGATACACACTTACCCTACAAGGCAAGGATCATACATGCCCAAGTCATCTTCTTAACCCATCAGCTAGATGAGGAGGAACAATCCTGTCAAGCTCGGCTTGTGGGTAAGATGGATACTAGGGTATACTTGGTAGGGGGATATAAACACTTATTGTGAGGTAAGGATCAAACATCCCCTAAGATTACAATAGGGGAGATAAACACTTATCGTGAGGTAAGGATCAGACACAACTATTGTCCACGAGTTCCCTCAACCCTGGGATCTCTTCGACTCAATTCCTCACCCTGGGAACTCAAACAGTGGGGTAGAGCATTGGTTAGTGACCCTTAGCTAGGAGGGTCACATCCATCAGTCCCAACTTCTCTATGAAGACCAAGAACTTCCTTTTGAGTAAAGCCTTGGTGAGTATGTTTGCAATCTGCTCATCAGTCAAAATATGGCAGAGTCCATCGCTCCTCTCTCCACCATATCACATATGTAATGATATTTTATCTCAATATGCTTGGACTTTTCATGAAACACTAAATTCTCAACCAACTAGATCCCACCCTTGTTGTCAAAATATATCATTGTCGTGTCCAAGACTTACTCAAACAGTTCTCAAAAGAGCTTCCTCAAACAAACTGCCTCACAACTAGCCATGCCAGCAAGACAATGCTTCGTATTTGTCATAATTAAAGCCACATGCTTTTGTTTCCTGCTTATCCAAGATATCATGTCAAACCCCAATCTAGAGAAACACTTGGATGTTCTCTTCATGTCAATAATGTTTCCAACCCAATAAACATCTACAAATTCATGCAGTCATACATCTTTGGAAGTATATCTCAAACCAAAATTGATCATCCCATGCAAATATCTCAGAATGTGTTTGGTAGCAACCCAATCTTAATGAAGTGGCTCGATCATGAATTGATTCAAGGTGTTAACTACAAAACATATGTTTGGATGGGTGTTCACAAGAAACATCAATTCTCCAATGAATTGACAATACTCATAAGGGTTATAGCCAAGTCGGGTCAAGAAACATCTCTGTATAACTTCTTGAAATTCATCTCCATCGAGGTGGCCAAGCATTTTCATACTATCATTCCAAATATCTCTAATAAATTCACGACATATTTTCCTTAAGAAAGAAAAATCTCTCGAAGTCTTTGCAAAACTTCTAATTCCATGAAGTAATGCGTCACACCAAGATCCTTCATCTCGAACGCAAAGATAGTTCCCTCCTACACTCGATCATTAGAGGCTCACTATATGTTGAGAATAAATTGTCAACATATAAAACCAAAATCAAAGGCATACCTTGGATACCTTTGAAGTAGAGGTTAGGGTTAGCACTACTTCTTGTGAATCCAAGCTTCACCAAATAACTATCGATGCAGGCATACCAGGATCTGGAGGCTTGTTTCAAACCTTATAATGCCCTCTCCAACCTATAAACATGAGCCTCCCTATCTTGTACTTCAAATCATTAAGCATAGTAAAAATATAATTCTTCCTATAAAATACCACGAACAAATTCTACTTTACATTCATCTGATGAAGGGTAAATTCTTGACTAATGACAAGAGAAACCATTCATCTAATGGTGGTGTAGCAGGAAACTAGTGGAAAGATGTCATCTGTTAAATTTGGAAACTAGACCCAAATTCCACTTTTGGTAGCTCATTTGATGGAGATTGTGATTTCATTAAATTCCTCTTTTCAAGAGGACCAAAATCAACCTAAATATCATCAAATTTGGACAAGGGAAAGTGTACTTATGAAGAAAAACCCACATATGCACATTTGAATAGTTCACCCTAATGGTAAATTGGTCACCCTTGGAAGCCTATAAATTCAAGTTACCTAAAGCTCATTTGGAGATCACCAAGCATATTCTTCTTCTCTTCTTCATTGATTGGTTTGCATAGATTTGAGGCTGGGTTGAAAAAAGAAGTTCACAAAGGTAAAAAATTATAGGGTCTGAGGCTCACATATGTTTTTACAGTTTTAGGTTATAGTCATTAGCTCATCGCAGGACAAATTTTACCACAATAGCTAGATTTTAGTCTAGAGGGAGTGACTTGACGCCTTCAAACACTTACACAACTCCTCCTCTAGGCGACTAGAAAGTTTAATTGAAATTTGACCATTGACCGAAGTTGATCGTAGTTGATCGCAAGCAAGAAATGTTGTCTCAGATATATTCTAATGCTGGAAACATATTTCTAAATTTTATTGGGTTATTTTTTTGGATGATATTGTATTGGGATCATTTTACTCTTTGATGATTATTTTATGGCAATCTAATAGAAGAATAATTTCAAAGGGTTTTCCCCCTTGTGAGGATTTTCCCTAGTCTTTGACCAAATCTGGTGCATATTATTGATGTGTTGGTTGTCTCCTTTTTCATTGCATTTATTGTTAGATCTTCAATTATTGTTGATTATTGGAAATATTAATTGGTATTGAAAAGATTTCTAATTGAATTATTAAATTCGGTTAAAGTAACTGATACAACATAAAACAATCTGAAAATTTAACATGGCGTCAGAGATGAGGTGAAGGACAAGCACAAATGGAGACAAGGATTAAATCAATCATCTTTGGAAAGGTTGAAGGAGTCAATCTAGTCAATTCAATATGCCTTCCTTCTTCAAGGAAAATGAGAATTTGGGTGACTCATCTAACTTTGTTGCATGGAAAGTTAGGTTGGAAATCATATGTGACAATAACAATGTTTTGGATTACATTCAAGGAAAGGTACCTAAGCCTTTGGAGAATGCTTGTGTTTTTATGAAGAACAAGCAAAAGAAAGGTGAGTTAAAAGAAAAACAAATTATGACTGATGGTTTACAAGATAATTTACTTGCATATGTTGGAAATTTGAGGAAGTCTAAGGACATGTATGATAATATAGATGTCATGTATGAAGTAAAAAATTTGAATGAAATCATATCCTTGAAATAAAAACTCAAAGAGAAAAACATGAACAAAGGGGAGTTTTTGAAATCCTACATTATGAGGATATCTCATCTTAGAGCTCAATTGCCAAGAGTTGGGGATCTGTGTCTAAGAGGGAATTGGTGATTATGAATCTAACAAGTCTCCCTCCTATTTAGGAAACATTCATTACTATTATAAGAAAAAATAATACCCTCCCATCATTTGATGAAATTGTTGTAAATATCACTCAAGAATGATATCAAGAGGAAGGATTCAAAAGCATGAAGATAGAGAGCTCGATGCATTCATCACTCAAAGCAACAAGAAGAAAGGAAAAGGAGGTCCATCAAATTCAAGAAATCCTCGACTTCGAGATGCAAAGAGAAGGAATGATATAACATTATATCACATTGAGTGTTATAATTTTCACAAGAAGGGTCATTATGCTTTAGATTTCTCAAAGAAGAACAATGCTCCATGCTACAACACTGGAAGCAATAATAATAGTTCTGATGACCAAAGAAGAAGATAAGACCGAAGGAATGGTCACAATGGAAGAGATGGAAGAAGAAGAAGAATATGTTATCCCAATTATCATGAAGAATATCCTCATCACCAAAAGAAGTCAAGATTATTCAAGTATGAAAGTAATTTTACAAATTAATCTGAATATATTCTTATTTTTTCCCTTACTAGTCATCTCCTTCATATTCATGGGATAGTTGGTTGTTTGATAGTAGGGCCACTCACCAATTCATTGGATATAATTAAGTTCTCTCTAATTTGGTAGAGAGGGATTCAAATTTGAAAAATTATTCTTGGAGACAAATCCACCCATCCTGTCAAAGGATTTGCGTCCATCAAATTTCACTTGAATTTTGGGGAATCTATTTTTCTCCATAATGTGATGTATGTGTCGGTATTGAAGAAGAATTTGGTATGAATATCCTCTTTGGAATACAAAGGGATGAGGGTTTACTTCATCAAGGGAAAGGTTATTACTTGGTTTGTTGGATCACCTATGAGAGATGCATTCACATTGCAATCAAGATATGAAGTGTTGAAGAATGTAACTAGTTTCGGTCTTCATAATTGTACTTAAGTCATAATAAAATGTATTTATCAAAATAAAGAAAAAAAAATATTATTATTAAATAAATTTACTTATTAAAGCATGGGTTTCATGCTTGGGTCAATTGTTTTTAGGTCAAATCCTCCATTGAATGCTTCTAGGATTTATGTCAAGTGTCCTTGTCCATTACATATTGTAAAGAACCCTTCTTTGGATTTCTCTGTCAAAAAATTTTTTATTTTATTGTAAAATATGTCAATTAGTCCTTGTCCACAAAGTCAGCCTCCAACTGGGTAGAAGAATCATTATATGAAGGAAACAACTCGACCTCATTTGTGACTCATTCTTAGCATGTTCAATCTACATTTTTTGGGAAAAGCAAAATTGTGAATTTCTATGGAAGAAGAGGAAGGATAGTGAAGGAGAAGGAGGTCTCTCAAAGGAATAAGAAGTCAAAATTCTCTATATTTTTCCAACATGTGTGAATATTTGAAGCTGTTGGATGGGGCTAATTTTTTTAGTTCTTGGGGAGGCCAAAATTCTGAAGCTGGACCGAAATTCTAGTGAAGTTGGGACAAGATTTCTACGTTGATGTTGGGTTGAAGTTGCTAGACAAGAAGAGGCTATTGAAGGTTTTTGTGACTCAATAGAAGGATGACTTGGTGAAGGAGGAAGATCTATTGATCTAGGGTCTTGGTCTATCTCATTTGAGTTAATGAAGCAAGATTTCTTGACTGGGTTTTCACATATATATAGGGATTTTTCCTTGGTTGTGCGCCTACATCTGGTGTCCTTGATCTTCCTATTTTGGTTCTGGTAATTTCTTGATGAACTAAGATAAAATAATAACATAAGAAAGATAATAATAACTCAATGAAATCGCAAGAAGTTATCAACAAGAGAAAATCTTTCTGCCTTTTCGATTTTCTAGCATGATATCAAAGCTGAGGTGAAGAAGAAGGAAAAGGCAAGTCAAAGATCTATTTAGTAAAATGAGATCAAAGAAAGGTAATTAAGGAAAAAGATCATGTAAAGAGACAATCCTACTATATACATAAACAATGAAAAACTAAATGAATGAAATCCCATATCAGCATATCCAGGTTTTTGGTTCCATCACCTGTCAATTAGCTAAATCTATTGGACTGATTTCGAGAGTGTACACTTGTCCATATTCATAGAGAAAGAAAAATTCTACTCTGACAAGAGTGGTCATATTATCTGTGGAAGAAGAAATATTCGTCACTATTGAAGAGCTGGAAGAAGTTTTGGAAAAAGAAGAGGAACCTCCAATATTTTGAAAAGAAGAAGAATATGACCTCTTACTCTAGGGTTCGAGTTCTGGCGCAGGAGGCGGAGGGGAAGGTAGCGAAGGAGGTGGAGGTGAATATGAACTAATAGATTTAGAAGATAAACCATTATATTTCGAAGAAAAGGACAACATGGTAGAAAAAAATCTAGAATGGATGACTCAAGCCCCATTGGCACTCCTGGGTGTCCTACAAAAGATGCCAAAACACGAAGAGAATCTTTTAATGAAATATGACCCCGACAAGACAGTGAAGGCAGAAGACCACTTATACACATTCTACCTACATATCTAGACACTCGAGGTACGTTATGACGATGTTGCATGATCACTGTTTCCATGTACCCTTGATGGCATAACATCTATATGATACGACAACCTTCCACCAAATTCCATCCAAAACTAGTCGGTGTTCAAGAGAATTTTCCTTGAAAAATTGTTGAAGAGGTGATTATTGTGCGGAAATAATTGCACACTATTAGAGTGATTGTATATGGAGAATACACTAAGGACTCCTAAGACACGATAAATAGGTCTCGTGCCTCTACGAGTAAGACTAGGGAAAAGTGAACAACTGACATTTAAAGCCTTGTCTCCTCCAGTGCCTTACCACCAAATTTGCTAAACTCAAACAATGGATGAGCGAGACAATCGAGCGTAGAAGACCTTCCAGGAACTTGCAAAAGAAGAACATATCTTCAGGTAATAGCAATATATAGCTGACCAAATATGCTCAAATCTCCAATCTAGTGCTCAAGCTTGACTAGGTCATGACATATTCATACTGTCTGTTTCATCACAAAAAACATTAGGAAAGAACTTGCCTAGAATGGAACCGTGGAATGAGCACCATGGCTATGAATTTCTCTAGTAACATAATGGTTAATGAGAAGGTTGAGTATGACCACAAAAAAGAAGAATTTGTTGCATCCGATGAAGCCCCAAGTACTGGGCATGTGGTAAACATGTATTAGTGCACTTGCACTACCTAGAAGACTAGCATTGAGAAGGAGCCTCTGAGTGATAGTTTGATCGCAAAGTAGAGCAATCGATATAACTTAAGAAACCAAGGGGGCCAACTGTGATTGAGATATCGAGGGACAAAATAATACCAGACATACTAAGGACAGTAGGTCCACAAGACTTCCCAATGAAATTAGGGAAAAAATTGTCCTTAGGTGTTGGATTGGATCATGTTTTATTGACGAAGGAATATTCTATCCAATGGCATATGATTTTGAAATTTTCTAATTCATATGATATTTTCATCTATTTTTCTCTTAAACATAATTATTCATTTTTTGACAAATTTAAAGAGGTTGCATGAAAAAACAATAAAAAAATTAATTTAAAACAAAAAAATTCAAATATTACCACTCTCTTAGTTTACTATTCATGTAATAGGTGAAAAAAAAACTTATGGGAATACATGTGTTGGCAAAATCTAATTGAAATATTTCTTTGTAAACATAAAAAAATAATAAAAAATATACATATTTTTCAAAAACAAATCAATTTTGATACAAGAAACATAGTTCTCTCGTTATATATATATATGAAATCTTCTCCTCAATATCAACACAATCTCCTCCTCCTCTTGTCCTCTTGAATTGGGTGCAGAAGAATGAAAATTGATTCATAAATGGTATAACCCTTTAGAAATGATGTAATTAATGAAAGAGTTATGTTTATAAAGTTTATTGAAGTTACCTTTTGTATACAAATAACCATAAAATCATAAATGTCAATAGAAGAATGAAAATTGATTCATAAATGGTATAACCCTTTAGAAATGATGTAATTAATGAAAGAGTTATGTTTATAAAGTTTATTGAAGCTACCTTTTGTATACAAATAACCATAAAATCATAAATGTCAATGGAGGATGTCGTGGGTGAATTTTTTCCTACAAAACCAGAAGGAAATACATTGGAGAAGTTGAAATTCTATTGGAGATTGAAAAATAGCTCCATCATCAAAACAAATGTGTGAAACCATTGCCATAAAACCATATTTTTATGATGTCCAAGGAAATTAGTTTAAATAACAACCTTTTTTGATAAATTAAGGCAAATCACTTACAAAACTGACTCACTCTAAACATAAAGGTTAATTGAGAGTTTGGTCATTGTATAGGGATGGGAACTCTTCTTTCCTTGAATTTTATTTTTATTTTATGGGGAGATAATGGCATAAAATATAAGAATTTTAACTTAATATTTGGGATAATTATCCTTAATCACTATTTCGATAAAAAGAAAATCATCCCAAGGTTTTGAACCCCTGAATTTGAACTCTCAGAAAAACAATCTCCCCAAAATTTTATATGCATTAATGACGACTATAAATGAATTCCAGAGAGTAATTTACAAGAGAAAGGTGTTGTAGAAAAGTGTAGACTTCAATAGAAGAATAAAAATATTGTTGGGTTATTCAATGAACTTAAAGACAACCCGACCAACATGGCTGCCACAAATTAAAAATTAAACTGTATTTTTAATTAAAGTGTATTTTTCTCCAACCATTAGATACAAAAATTGTAATAACATAATTGTAATTTTTAAATCATAAGATGAAATTTTGGGGATTTTCCAAAAAAAAAGATATTATAATTCTCAAAAATTAAACAAAAAAAATCAAGAGGGATAGGAGAGCATGATCGAGGTATTGTAATGTAAAGCAATTACACAAGCCTCCTCTATTAGATATTACAATCATTAATCGTATGAAAACTTAGAAAATGGTAAGGAGACCATTGAATACTTAAATGTGGGTTGTTCTCTGCAAATTAATCTCAATACCATGATACAAGGGCCAATGAAATAAAGGTGTCATTTTAAACCAAATGAGAATTGAGAAATGGATACCATAAATCATTTTCCTTGAAAATTGGGGTAAATGGAAATTAGTAGCTCCTAATTTAAGGAGCTATTTTATTTTTTGTAGATCCCCCTTGAAATAAAGCTATGCTAACCTCTATACCAAATATTCATATAAAATCATTTTGGGGCTACTATTAATAGTGCACTATGATACAAAAAAAATTTCCATTCAAAATTTGAAACCCTTAAATTTTGTCCAAGCGATAAATTTCAGTGCCAAAGTTTTACACTAAGATTATTTTTTGTCAAAATATGCATGAAAAAAAACATTACTATAGATAATCACAATATAAATTTTAATAAAGCTATAATTTAGTTAATTTCTATGCCTTTTTAATTTATATCACTTCCCTAGTTTGTTAATTTAATGTTAATATTTCTTTTAACTTAAATTGAAAATAAATTAAAAAATAGATACGTCTATAATTATTCTCATTGGAAGAATAGATCTTCCATAGTTATAATTTAATTATTAAGTTGATGGCATATATTTAAACCCGATGGAATATGCTGGAACATTCATAGTAATATTGACATATTTCACCGCTAAAATTTTCCACTAGGATTTTTTGTTTTTGTTTAAATATGCATGCAATTTTGTTTTTTTATAAATAATAACAATATAATTTTTAGTAAAGTTGTAATGTTAGTATTTTCTTTTAACTTAAATTGAAAGTAAATTCCATTATATATATGCCTATAACTATGTTAATGGGAAGAATACATTTTCCATAGTTATAATTTAATTATTGGGCTGATGGTAGATATTTAACCCCATGGAATATGTCGGAATATTCATGGTAATATTGACATTCAAAGATAATATTTCAGAACCCATATCAAAGAAATCTTTTCCTCCAGTACCAACACAGTTTTCTCCTTCTCTTCTCCTCTTAAATTGGGTGCACAAGAATGAAAATTGATTCATCAATGGTATAACGCTTTAGAAATGATGTAATTAATGAAAGAGGTATGTTTATAAAGTTTATTGAAGTTACCGCTTGTACTTATTGGGTTATTCAATGAACTTAAAGACAACCCAACCAACATGGCTGCCACAAATTAAAAATTAAATTGTATTTTTAATTAAAGTGTATTTTTCTCCAGCCATTGGATACAAAATTTGTAATAACATAACTGTAATTTTTAAATCATAAGATCAAATTTTGGGGATTTTCCAAAAAACAAAATTATTACAGTTCATAAAAATTAAACAAAAAGATTCAAGAGGGATAGGAGAGCATGCTCGAGGTATTGTAATGTAAAGCAAATACAAAAGCCTCCTCTATTAGATATTACAATCATTATCCATTTGAAAACTTAGAAAATGCAAAGGAGACTATTGAATACTTACATGTGGGTTTTTCTCTACAAATTAATCTCAATGCAATGATATAACGTCCAGTGAAATAAAGATCTCATTTTAAATCAAATGAGAAGGGAGTAATGGCTACCATAAAAGATTGTCCTTGAAAATTGGGGTAAATAGAAATTAATAGCTCCTAATTTAAGGAGTTGTTATATTTTTTGTACATCTCACTTGAATTAGGGCTATGCTAACCTTTATACCAAATTTTCTTATAAAATAAATTTTCGGCCACTATTAATAATGCACTTTGATACAAAAAAGTTTTCCATTCAAAATTTGAAACCCTTAAATTTTGTCCAAGGGATAAATTTCAGCACCAAAGTTTTCCACTAAGATTATTCTTTTGTTGAAATATGCATGCAAAAAATATTACTATAGATAATCACAATATAAATTGTAATAAAGTTATAATTTACTTAATTTATATGTCTTTTTAATTTATAACGCTTCCCTAGATTGTTAATTTAATGTTAATATTTTCTTTTAACTCAAACTGAAAATAAATTCAAAAATATATATGCCTATAATTATGCTAATTTGAAGAATAGATCTTCCATAGTTATAATTTAATTATTAAGTTGATGGCATATATTTAAACCCATGGAATATGCTAGAACATTCATAGTAATATTGACATATTTCACCCCTAAAATTTTCGACTAAGATTATTTTGTTGTTGTTTAAATATGCATGCAATTTTGTTTTTTTTATAAATAATAACAGTATAATTTTTAGTAAAGTTATGATGTTAGTGTTTTCTTTTAACTTAAATTGAAAATAAATTCCATTATATATATGCATATAATTATTTTAATCCGAAGAATACATTTTCCATAGTTATAATTTAATTATTAGGTTGATGGTAGATATCTAACCTCGTGGATATGTTGGAATATTCATAGTAATATTGACATGTCAATGATAATATTTCAAAACCCATGGATTATGGCGGAATATTCATGGTAATATTGACATATCAATGATAATATTTTTGTCCAAATTAGGTATACTATATTAATTAAATTATCTCAAATTAATTAATTTAAGAAAATGTCATATCAACACATCATATTGGGCATGTGGTATTTCTAAGCCATGGTAATGTAAGAAGAATTGTTTCCAAATAAAGGATTTCTATAATAATAATAATGGGGTGAATCTACATAGATAAACATATTTTAATATATTATATAACTCCAATAAAATAATAATAATAATAAAAAAATAATATATAGTTAGTTAATTTAATGAAATTTCTTAATTTAGTAATGCAATATGTATAATGGGGTTAGTGTTTTGATTCTTATCATAGAGTGATTGCAATAGAATTTTTCAATCCATTTAACTTTATGGTCACAATATTTATAATGAAACCAATAAATCATTCAAAATATTCTATATACAATGTATTTTAAATTAATGTTGAAATAATGTTTTTAATTAAATTGAGAAGGAATTGAGATCATAACTATATTTTAAATAAATATCAATATTCTTTTCATGACTAATATTAAAAATATTAATTATTGATTATTGAATCTCTAGCATCAACCTGTTTATTATTAATAATTAAATTAAAATTCTAGAAATCCTATGATAAGGCATACACATGTATCAACACAACAAAATTAAGGAATCATAAATATTTCTCAAAAATTTATTTTGTAATTTAAATGTAATTAGGTATTCTAATATTTCTCTTAATCACTTATATATATATATATCTCTCTTTTAAATTTTTTCTTGTGTTTTTGCTTTCATTTTGTGTAATCAATTATAAGTTAAATCTTGAGGTTGTGTATTGAAATAAAAGACATTTTAAGAAAATTAATTTAAAGGATACAAATAAAAATATGCATGAATCCATTATACACATACTAATGTTTCACTAACCTAGTTATTCGCTAAAATCCCCCTTTGGATGAATATTAGATATGCAAGACACCTTCCAAGTGATTTGGAAGAGAATGGTATTACAATATAAATGTATATTTTTTTACAGTTATTGACAAATTAATAAATATATTTTAGGAAAAACATTAAAATATATGGAAATCTAATAAAATAGATATACACTCAATGGGAAAGGTAATATTTTCCATTAAGAAGGAGATAATTGTTCAACAATACACATTGTTTAGGATAGGTAACACCTACATCACCTCCTATTGTGACTCTTCTACTAAAAATGTTCATATTTTTATTTTATATGTAAAATTAAAAATTCCTTAGTTTCCTTGTGATCAAAAGAAGCCATGAAGGTGAGATAAACTTGGACATGCATAAAAAACTTTAACGAAATAAAAGATGCATCCATTGTTTGTTTCACTAAATTGTAATATAATTACATTTATGCATCCTAAATTGTATTTCATCATTTCAAATAAAAAATATCGTGAAATGTACACACCCTTCACATTGAGGATTTTCATCAGTACTATGTCACAAAGGCTCACAACATGCAAACATTAAACGACCCACAACTTTATTCCTTGTTAGTTATTCCCCATATGTTAGTTTTATTCAATAATGTATCATGTTATTATTCTCAATGGGAAAGGTAATAATTTTCATTAACAAGGAGATAATCCTTCAGCAATACACATTGTTTAGGATAGGTAACACCTATATCACCTCCTACTCTTCTATGAAAAATGATCATATTTTATTATATATGTACAATGAAAAATTCCTTAGCTCTCCTTTTGATCAAAAGAAACCATCTATGTAAAATAAACTTGGATATGCACAAAAAAATTTAACAAAATAAAAGAAGCATCCAATTTTTCTTTCCTTAAATTGTAATATAATTACATGTATGCATCATAAATTGTCTTTCATCATTTCAAAGAAAAAATATCATGAAATCTAGTCTAAGGAGTCATAATATAACCTAGCTGACCTAATAGTAATAATATAAAGCCATAAAAATAACAATAGAGGGATTCTATGGGGCACAATTATAAAAATATGGGGACAATAGGGGCACAACAATATTAATAAGGGATACAATGATAATAGTAATGGGGTAATCACTAGTATTATAGGGACCTAACATATATCCTCTCCCTCTACGTATCCCTCTCTCTCCCGTCCCCCCTCTCCCTCTCTCTTTCCCTCTCCCTATCCCTCTCTCTTTCCTCCCCCATCTCCTTCTCTCTTTCCCACTCCCTCTCCCTCTCTCTCCCCCTTTCCCGCTCTCTAT
>APFE031697232.1:26286-67055 GCA_000404065.3 Pinus taeda
TATTTTTCATATAATATAAACTTATTTACATCACAAAATTTAATTTTTATTCCAATAATATTATGACTTGGTCATTTCAAATAAATATAATTAAATGTGGGCAAAATTATAACAGTCATGTAATAAATTAAATTAGTTCTTAGTCTAACAAATACATGAAATGATAATTTTGGTCATTTTCTTGATTAATAATTATAAATAAAAATAAAAAGTGGTAAAAAGTTTTAAAAAATTAAGTTTATAGTGTTTAATCCATAAATTTTGTACTCAATCTATTTTAAATCATAAAATTCTCAATATTTCATAGACTATTTTGTCTATAAAAACTATGCTATATTCTGAAAACAAAAACATATATCTAAATATTTTCTAAAAATCAAAACCAACATCTACTAAATTAGGAGGGCAATCGAGCATACAGTGGAAAGGGAGGAGCCCGCGTGGTCGTGGTTCTAGTTATTAGTGTTAATAGTTCGCGGCAGCAGCATCGAATGGTCGACGTCCATATTACAGCAAGGGGGTCCAATGAGAAATAGGCCGGTTAGTTGGAGGCGCTGCAATGGCGCTATTAGCAGATATAGAGGAGATGACATTCATAATTATCCGTGTGAAAATAACTGTAGATTTGATTGATTTGATTTCTTCAGTAAACGTGACAATGCCCAAAAATGTCCTGCGAAAGTGGTTCGTCTTGTTTTTAGGGTTCTTGAAGGTAAAAAATAATAAATATGATGAGCGTTATTCATTTTATATTTATCTTTTCTAATTATTGAATATTGAGGAGAAAAATAATTTAAATTGCAAACTCAACGTGTTTAATCATTTTCTAAAACAATATATTTAAATAAATTTGTGTTAAGGAAGTCGAGGATGGACAGGATAATCTGAATGAATGCAGACGAAAAAACAAGGTTGGAATTCCTTCGTACATGGACCAGGACGGCAGCCCAAGAAATACTCGCGGAACAATTGCCGTGTTTCCTCCACCTGTATAGGCAATGGCGTCAGATCAATGTATATTTGGAAGGGGATTCCAAGGCTTCTAATGCTAGGAAGGAGGGTACATCACAGTTTCATCGATGCAAATAACAAACAACGAATCAACGGAGTAGGAAAAGTGGAAAATTTACTATGAATGTATACACAGATGGGTGAGATTTTGTTAAATCAGTATACATTTATTTTAGATACAGATTTAAGATGAGTTTAGCAGGAGTTTAGAGGGATCTAATTTCTCATATTTTATGATTCAATATTATTTTAATATTTTGTATAATTTTTTCTAAACATGAGCAAAATTTCAACTTCCATGACAGGTTCACTCTTACACACTATACAGAACAGTAAAATTAACCTCTAGCTCAATTTCTCAGCTCAATTACGGCAAATTAACAAAATCACCAAGTATTTTCTCCAAATTATATATGTTAATGAAAATGGCACCACTAAATAGACCATTCAGATTTGAGAGTTTATGTCTTTATGCCTTAAACAACCTGACCTTTTATCAAAAATATAGGACTAGTGATAGGAGATCTAATCCAAGGGAGAAATGAGATAGCAGATCTCAATTCAAAGAAGAAATCAGATGTAGACGCTCCAACTCAAACGGAAGGAGTTGAAACTAAGATTAAACCAGTGGAACCATTTTGAATTTGATAACATCCATTTGGAGGAGCAAAAATTAGAGGAGCTTACGGAAGAAATTCAATCGACAATTGTAAGAGAAGGGAGAACGGATCCTCTTGTAGAGGAGGAGGCTAAGTTAATTGAAGAACTGGTGTCGTGTCGCAAACAAGAGGAAGTATTATGGAAACAAAAGTCTAGAATCTAGTGGCTACAAGAGGGGGAAAGAAATAACAAGTTGTTTCATAAAGCTATGATCAAACACCCGTAACACAATGACATATTTTCCTTGTCCTTAAGGGAGGCACTAGTCTCGTGGAACATGGAGGCATGGAGGAAGAATTGGTATCCTTTTATAAGGATCTCTTGTGAGAAGGTGAATAGGACAGAGTTGAAGCCATCACAAGGATTACAAATCATATCCCAAAATTGATCATCCCATAACAAAATGACACACTTAATAGGGAAATTTCATTTGCAGAGGTGGAGGAAGTTGTGAAAGAAATGGCTAGTAATAAAGCATAGGGCCCAAATGGATTAACCATATATATTTCCAAAGCTTGTTGGCCTTTTATAGGGAGATAAGTGCATGCTTATAAAGGAATTAAGGCTTCTCCAACAGGTATGGTGTGGTTTAAATGCAACTTTTCTTACTTTGATTTCTAAGGTCAATAACTTAAGTGATCCTAATGGCTTTGGCTATAGGCATATAGCGTAGTGTGATGTAATTTAAAAAATCATCTCAATGGTTGTTGTTAAGAGAATTAAGCCTATGCTGAAACATTTAATAACCAAAACTAAAACGAGATTTGTAGAGGGTCCTTAGATTCTAGATGGAATTGTTATAGCACATGAGAGAGTCCATTCCCTCTAAAAGAGTAGGAAACACAAGACTGTTACTAAGCTCTACCTATCCAAATCATATGATAGATTGAATTGGAAATACTTGCTCATGTGTCTTCGCAGCTTTCAGATTCTCCCACCAATTGATTCATTGGATCAAATGATCCATGGAAAATTTTAGGGGCTAATGTTCCCCAGTGAGCTAATTTTCAATGATTTTTCCGCAAAAAAGATTTGCCAATTTCCAATTTTATAAAAGATGATTGGCCAAAATTTTAGAATATAAAATTGTTTTACCTTAAAGATCGTCAACTTTATATAGAGATTATATATAAAATCATTATAAATTTGAATAATTTTAGAAAGATATCAATAAGCATTCTGTAGTTTACATATTATGGATTCGTGAGATTAGCCAATGTTTTTGAACTTCAAGAAAATTTTCCATGAGATTCAAATCCCTCATATCCATGTCGTTCTTTTGTTTATTGTTGAATGGCTCATCTATAAGTACATTTAGAGTTTATAGAGGCTTTTATCAAGGAGATCCGTTATTCCCTTTCTTATTTATCCTAGCCCCAAAAGGATTAGGGAGATACATAAAAGAGATAATTGATGATGATGCAGGAGCATTTAGACCTAGTCAACAATGTGATGGTATGGTCACATGTTGTGGCTAACAAAGGGTTGGAAGACAATGGATTAGTTAATTTGTTTAATTTAAATGTATGAGAGTGTTTATTTATTGTCAAAATCTGAGCAGAAAAGGAGATAAGTGGTTGATTGATCCTCCCTACGTGGAGATCAGGCCAAACAATTAGATTATCTGGTTTGAATAGGATATGAGGGATTTGAAAGCTTAAATTAGCATTGGCTTGAGAAAAGAGTGGAGTGAAGAGATTCTTTAGGGAGAAATGAGAGATTTTTGGATTTGAACTAAATGGGTTCATGAATCTGCATTTTGTATAAATTGTAATATTTTGGAATGAGTGGAAGGTTACATTAGGTTAGGTTTAGAGGGAAGGATAGAAAGGATGAGCAGGGGAGAATAGAAACAGTCGAGTGTGACTATTCCTTTTGTAAATAGTTATAAATATGAATGCAGTGTGAATTGTGTTTTTCCTTGTGTAATTGAGTATTGAGTGCAATAGAGTAGACAAAGTGTGTAGCACAGAGGTTTGATAGTGTAGAGAGAGGTAAGTAGAAGAGGGAACAAATCAAAGAATGAGATGTTCTGTATATGGTATATGATGTAAATATTGTTATGAATAAAAGGGGTTTGCATACAAAGCTTTTTTTGTGTGGTCTTTATTACGTGATTGCTTTCATAGATAGTAGGTTGAATCCTCTGTAATTACAGTGAATAGTTAGGAGCCTTGATATGCTTTAAGAAACGGTGGAGCATATAGTTAGAGACTGACTAACTTGGTGGAAGTGCTAAGTCTTGGTGGAACCTGTTAAATTCGTGAAGAAATCCCAAGTTAAATCAGGACCATTCGTTGGTTGGTAGATCCGACGGTGATCAACAACTACAAGGAGGTAGGAGTGTATGGATGTCAAGACCGTGGTCGAAGCCCCACATTAAATCCAACCCGTCGATCTCATTTTCAATGCTTACGCCACAGTCAACTGCGGGGGTTAAGTTGTTTATTTACCATGTGCTAGTTGGAGTCTCGCAGGCCATAAATATGATGGCCTCTAATATCCAACGAATATTGTGCCAATAAGTGATTGAGCTTTAATTCCAAAAATGGACCCGAACAATTAAAAGCCAAGATTTTATGTTCCTTATCGGCTCTGATAGGGCGGTTAAACATCGCGCATGGTCCCTGGGCGATATCATTGGTCACCATTGGATCAAGTGTGTTTTGATCATACGATGGAGGATCGACGATTGGTTTTTGCATCGCAATATTTTTTCGCATTGCAATATTCCAAGAGTGATGAACCTCGCCTTACAAGAATGCAATTTTCGATGTGTGATGATTGCGTGAGCCATCAATCATTGGATTGAAAGGGTAAGATCAACGTCACAAAATATATCGCGATAATATTTGTGGAAAGGCAGACCCGATAGGAATTGAACTAGGATTTATTTATTCGGGTTCCGGTCTTCGTCATCCAAAGTGGGACTGACATGTGTTGGTGGGTCCTGTGTTATCCCGTTAGTTGGTAATTGATCAGGTTTTCATTAAAATAGACCAATACGTAGGCTTCCATTGTATACGTGGGCATAGCACATAGGTCCACATGGGATTTTGTATAGGATGTCAGTGAGCTGGCATCATTTTTGGTATTAGAGTAGAAAAAGATTCTACATAGAAGTATAGTAATGTTAAAGATTGGAGATATCTGCATGTTAAAACAATCAAAGTAAAATCAGAGCTCAAACGAATTTAATGCAAAGGACATTGAGATCAGAACATGGAAAAGGTGAATCCTCTGTTAGTAGAGATATTTGTTTGGATGTTTGGAGAACAACAAGGGAGTGAAAATTTCCTTTCAGACAAATGAAATTTCCATGTAAATTGATTGAATGATTAGTTTGATTTGAAAGAAAAATTGAAGTAGAAGCTTTTGAATTTAAATTCAAATAGAAGAGTGGATTGCTATGGTTGGAATCATTTAAATGATTTGAAGAATTTTAATGATTAAGGATTGCTTAAAGTATTGTTGAAGACAATGATATTGATGGTTGAAAGAATAGAGATTGGGTTTAATAGGACTAAAAGAAGAACCTTTACAATGAATGAATTTTGGAATTTGTAGAAGCAAGGTAGAATTTTCTTACAACAGATTATTAGAGGGAATTTGTAGTGTGTCATGAATTTGTAAGTATAGGTGAGTTTCAAATTGAATCTTAATTGTAAGATGAAGAATAGTTGCTGACTGTATGGAGTCTTTTGAATGGAGAAGTTTAAATGAAATAGTGAACAGATGAATTATTTGGCAAAGATTTAATTGATGGAGTGGGAATTAGTCTTAAGACATATTTGAAGGAAAATTGGCATGTTTGAAAGGTATGATGTATCTTGAGACAAGATTGTATAGGTCAATGGAAGCACTGAAATTGCTGGAAGGAAGAATGAATTGTATCAGCATCATAGCACATGAGCTATGTTAAAGAAGATGAAGCAAGGAGAACTCTCAGATGAGTAAAGGTGACAGTACCCAACAATAAATGAAATTACTGAATGGAAGAAGGAATTGAGCAATTGAAGAGGCAACAACTTAGAGCAAGGAGTGCTTAAGAGAATTTGAGAACAACTTCCAACTACAGTTGGGTAGAAGTTGTTGAGGTAGCTCCACAATTATGATTGTGGGTAGAGTTGTCTTAAAGATAATGATTCCAGCAAGAGGAGTGCTGTGTAGAATTGTTAGCCAGTGAAGGGTTCAAGGAAAGAACCAATGGATGTAAAAGGGTAAACTCAGAAAATTTTGGTGAAGCATGAAAGGGACTTATTACAGATGAAAGAAAGGGCTAGTTGCAATTCACCAGTGAACAAGGAAAGTTCACCAGAGGAAGAAATGGAATTGACTATTGATATTCATAACAGGGGTACAGAGGAAAGTCACATACAAAGGAAAAAGTGTGCCAAAGGAGTTGGACTCAAAAGAATGAGTAAAGAAGAAATGGACATAGAGTTGGCTAAGATGAAGGCAGAACTTAGTCATTTAAAGAAGCTGGTACAGAAAGGAATCAGAGAAGATTTGAAACAAGGATTTTATGTGGGGAAAAGGGTTAAGTGGTCTGTAGGAGAATTGTTTGCCAAGAAATTAATACTAGGAATAGTTGAGGATGAAGGAGTAGAATACATTTGTGAACCGGAGAAAGGATCTCTCCTTCGAGAAGGAGACAGTGATGACAGTGATGATAGTGATGAAGAGATGATCTACACAGATCAACAAGAGAGAAAGGTGTTGGTAGCATCTTCAGAGGCAAGAGAATCTCATAATTTTGGGATTAATTATTTGTGTGAATGTAAAGTTGTAGGTATGCAGCCAAATGAAATTGGCTTTGTGAAAGAGGCAGAGACAAGAAAAATAGAAAAGAAGGTGCAGGAAGACTTTCAAGACTTTGATTGGTGAAGATTAAAAGGTAAGAGTAAATGGTTGTGTTTTCTCTTAGTGAAAACTTATTGGATCATGTTAGAAGGAATATTAACATGGATAGAAAACCAATGGAAGATGGATAGAGGGAGACAAGCTAATACAATGCAGGGTTGTGAAGCGAAGAGAAGCGAAGCTAACATGGAGAACTCAATTGAAGAAGTTAAGTCTTGGAAATATTTAAAAGATCAAAGTATTATCATAGAAGAGAAGGACACATTGTTGTCTTGTTTGGATAAACTGAGTGCTGGAGAAAATTGTGAAGGATAGGGGGATGTTATGCACACTTATGATGAAATTGTCAAGCAAAATCAAGAAGCTGCAGTCCCAAAAGTTTTCTTTGATGAAAAGGAAATCAGAGATTTTGAGGAAGAATTTCTCAATAACTTAGTGAACTATCTCAATAGTTCAAAGGAGCATGAAGGTCTGGTCAATGAGAGTTTAGATGAAGAGCCTTGTATTTTTGAAACTAACATGATGTGTATATTTTTAGGTTTAACAGGTGATGAACAACAATTGGACAATGTGCTCATGCATGTTGATGAAGAAGTGAAACTGTTTGAGGAAATAGTTGAAATAAAATGATATTTTGAGCATGTATTTAATACTTTTGAGAATGATGGTATTGACAGGGAAATTGTCATGATTAAGGAAGTTGAAGACAAACAATTGTGATGATAACCAGAATGAAGTATCTTTAGTAGAAAATTGAGATAGTGTGGAAAATGCAAAGGAATGTGTGATGATGTTGACAAATACAAAAGTTCAGGAATTATGTGATTTTAAAGTGGATTATTTTCATGAATCTGTAAACCATGAAGAAACTTTAGAAAACCATAATTTTGTTTCTGTTGTAGTTGAAGATGAAACAACATTAATTAGTTGTATGAAAAGTGAAACGATACTTCACAATGATATATTTCAGGAGAATTTAATTCTCGAATTGTTGAATGACATTTTTGGGTCAAAACAGGGAATATTTTGTAATAAACAAGAAAGTGCTCAAATGAAAATTATTGATAGCTTTATAAATTTTGCAGAGGATCAGTGTAAGGACTTGATGGCAGAGTTATTTGTGGAGACAAAAAACCATAGTAAATTTAAATATGATAATTGTGGCAGAAATTCAGTTTTATACAGGAAAGAGGAGTCATATGCAAATTATATGCTTATTGGAGATGAGGGAAGATTTAGATTATTGGAAGAACCTGATAAGATAGAGGGAAAGATTATCTTTAATGATAATGAAAGGGAAGTTGAAGAGTACAAGCAATAGTTTGTAAATGACAGAGGTGAAGAAGAATTGGACAGAATTTTCATAATTTCTATGGTAAGGGAGAATGTACAGCAAACAAAGCTTAGTGGAGTTCAGCTAAGAACAAATTGTAAAGAGGCAGTTGAGAAAGTGATCCGAATTGGATCCATGAAAATTATCAAAGTGCTATGACTATATCAAATTAGGACAGACTTCAAAAACATGTGGACAATGAGCTATCAAGAAGGACCTCTCGACAGTGGCAGTTTGCAGCCAGCAAGGAACGACGAGGACCTCAGTCAAAGTGCGCTGATCGAGGCCCATGGAGACTGCGCAGGGCGCAAAATAGCATTTGGGATGTCCAGATCGGAAAACGGAGGCCATTTGTAATGCGCGATGAGCGCTAAAACCCCTCGAAATGGAAAGGCCCTGAGCACTCGATCACAAGGAAAGGCGAAAGATGTGGGAAAGGCGCTAAAGCGAAAGGCGGGTCCCACGCTCCAAAACTGGCAAAATATCGGAGGCGTTTTGGGTGGTAAGCAAAATTGTCAGGAGATCCAGTGATGCCATACAGAGAATGACGTGTGTCTAGTGGATGAGAGAGAAAACTGCCTCTCATGCCAGGCTAATGTCGAAGCAAGTCAACTGTGCGATATGAGTGATAACCGTAGGATCTGAAGGCCCCAGATCTAATGGCGGAGATTGCGCCTGATGGGAAACCAGATCTGGAGGGAGAATTAAGTGACGACATATAAAAGTATGAAGTCTGATTTGACCACTGAGTTGGCAGATGAATCATTACACAGAGTAACCAAAATACCAAAATGTTTGATGAAGAGCTGGCGTAGTTTGTGAGAGGATAAGTGGCCACTTCCCTGTGAGACGTTACATAGTGGCGATGATGCAGAGGCAGGGAACTCCAAGCGAATAGTAGTTGGTGATCCGAAGGGGTGGAAGAGGAAACAAATAGTCATGAGATGTATTGGCTTTAAGCCATGAACAGATAGAGAACAAAGACAAGCGAGACAGAAGAGGAGAGGGAAGCACTGTGAGAAAGAATAGAATAATGAAGAAGGAGACAGAAGAGACAGAAGCAGAAGTAGAGAGTCGAGCTGACTTGTAGAGCTGAGGCAGCGTCGAGCAGATAGAAGGCTTGAGAGGTTCAAGCAATGCCTGTGAGGATACCTGTCAGGAACTGAGTACCAAATTTGACTCATCCCATCAAGTCCAGTTGAGGTAGAGACTTGGTAAGGAAGAGTCTGTGCACACTAGTGTCTTGGGGGATCCAAGAACCACCCTACTAAGCATCATCTGTTTCAGGAGACTCAATTTGAGCTCCTCATTGTAAAAACTTTGCTTTAAGACACAATAAAAGAAGGCCACTATTGAAAGCTAGTTTGGAGACGTAGCCCAGGAGGATTGGGTGAACTCCTTATTAATTTTTTGCATTCTTATATTTGCTTACTGTGTTTCTCTTATTGTTTTCCATTTTCCCATGTCTATGTATTTTGCAATCTTATCGATCCGTTGCCTAAGATAGCATAGACACACACTGGCACATGAGTCTGTAATACCTTCATTCATTAATTAATTAACCGAGGTCACTCATGAGTGATTTTCAGATCAAGTGGTATCAGAGCTCTAGGTTGTTAAGGTTAGACAAGCCTGTGTTGGGTTTAGTTGTTGAATGCTAACTAGGTCAAAGCTCAAATTAGGAGAAGGAAAGCTGGTTGAAACTAATCCTAAAATTGAGAGAGTCTATCTGCGAAAGACAATGTCAAAGGAAGGTTCTATGGGGCCAAACCCTCAATTCATAGATAGTTTCCTAGCCATAAAGTCCATGGTAGAGGAAATGTATAAGGAATTTAGAAAACACAAGGATGAAGATTCATCAGGCTCCAAACAAGATAAAGGAGAAGAAGAGTCTTTCCTTCATGACCACTCAAAAGGCAAAGGGAAAGAAGAAAGCTTTCTCACACCTCCTAATAGCCCTAAACAGAAAAAGAAGGAATCTTTGATTAAACTAGATGTTAAACTTGATTTACCTATATATGATGGAGAGTTGAATGTAGAAAAGCTCGACAATTGGATTAGAAAAATTGATGGTTATTACAGAGTGCAGAGTATCAATTTAGACAAGAGCGAGATTCAGCTGGAAAGCCTGCACCTTGGAGGCACTGCCTTGGTTTTGTGGGAAGGTAGGACCCAAGCTAACATGAAAAGACATGGTAAGACCATTTCTGTCTAGAGTGAATTTGTTTCTACAATCAAAAAGTAGTTCTATCCATTGGCCTACATGCAGCAAGCCATGATGAGCTGACAAACTCTCAACAGTTGAAAGGGCAAAGTGTACAAAGATACACCCATGAATTTAGGAAGAGAGCATTGATTCTAGAAATCTCATTAGACTCACCTAAGACTTTGTTGAAGTACATTGGTGGTCTACACAGCCACATGAGGCACACTACCCTCATGTTTAATCCCACTAGTATAGATGAGGTATCTGTACAAGATACTCATTTAGAAGCTAGAGGAAATAATGGAAGTCCAGAAGTTGGGGGATCATCCCAACCCACTGCAAGCAATAATAAGGAGAAAAGAAAGAATAAATGAAAAGCAAGGAAGGCTAACACTGCACAGAAGAGAAAGTCTTCATGTACTCACTATAAGAAGGATTGGCATGATGATGAGCACTGTTGGATTCTGCATCCAAAGCTGAGACCTAAGAAGTTCAAGGGCAAGAAGAAGAAGACTGCTGCAACTATTCAGAAAGATTTGGGGTTAGTCTCAGGGGATGAAACAACTATTGCAGCCACAGGTATAAAAGGTAAGAATTTTGAAGCATCTACTAGTAATTCTGCATAATCTACTATCGATGAAGAAAATGAGAGAAAAAGACATCAACTTTTCCATATTCAAGTTATTTCCAAACATCAAAAGATTGTTACTTTGTTTGATAGTGGCTCACAAGTAAGTTTAAGTTCTAAAGAAATTGTAAAGAAGTTGGGATTAGTGACTACACCTCACAAGAAACCATACCCATTAGGATGGTTAAATTATAAAGTACAACTACAAGTGACTAGACAATGCAAACTCAAGTTTTCTTTTGGGTCAGCATTTGTAGATGAGGTTGAGTTAGACATAATTCCTTTGGATATATGTGGAATTGTTTTAGGAAGTCCTTACTTGTATGACATAACAGCTATCTTCTATAAAGCTGAGAACAAGTATCTACTTATTAAAGATGGAATCGAATACTTTGTAAGAGCTCATAAGCTCAAGAATAATTATACTCTCAAAAACTCAGGGCAGATGAAACGAATGATAAATTCATGCAAACAATTCTTACAGATGGTTGTAAAGGAAAAGAAACCTGATAAAACCAATGTATTTGAGGGCTGTAATGCTAAATAACCAACTGATTTAGAAAAAGTTGTTTCAGAGTATGATATCTTGTTTCAAGAACCTAAAGTTCTGCCGCCCAAAAAGGAAATAGTACATGATATTATTTTGCAGCAAGATGCTCCATTGCCTAACATTGGAATGTATAGGTTGTCTTCTTTAGAGAATTCTAAAATCAAGAAGCAGGTGCAGGAGTTGCTCGAGAAAGGGTTCATCCAACCTAGCACATCCTCATGTGGGTCACCAATCGTTTTGGTGATAAAGAAAGATGGCTCATGGAGAATGTGCATTGATTACTGCGCACTAAATAAGATAACAATCAAAAATCATTATCCCCTTCCTCGCATAGATGATCTTTTAGATCAATTGAAAGAAGCTATTTCTTTTTCCAAGTTAGACTTGCATAGTGGATATCATCAGATCAGAGTGGCAGAACAAGATGCATGGAAGACTGCTTTCAAAACAAAGCAGGGATTGTATGTGTGGTTGGTTATGCCTTTTGGATTAACTAATTCTCCTGCTACTTTCATGAGATTAACGAATGATGTACTCAGACCTTTTCTTGATGATTTTGTTAGTGTGTCTCTAGATGCCATTCTGATATTTAACAAAACATGGGAAGAACATTTAAAACATGTTAAGTAGGCACTAGATGTTTTGAAAAGAGAAAAACTTTAGGTTAAACTCTCAAAATGTGAATTTGGCAAAACATCTCTGAATTATTTGGGACATATAGTAGGGGGTGGTGAATTAAAGATAGATCCCTCTAAATTGGCAGTCATTGTGAACTGGCCTAAACCCAAATCTGCTATAGAAGTTAGAAGCTTCTTAGGAGTAGCACAATATTGGAGAAAGTTCATTTCTAACTTTTCCTTAATTGTAGCTCCCTTACATGCTTTAACAGGATTGAACAAGGTGTTTCAGTGGGGAGCCAAACAACAGAAAGCCTTTGACACCTTGAAAGAAAAGATTAGTACAACACCTGTACTAGCACTGCCTGATCTTCAAAGACCATTTGAGATCCAAATGGATGCTAGTGACTATGCCATGGGAGCAGTTTTGACACAGCACGGTAACCCATATGTTATCATTTTGAGACATGTAATTATGTAGTAGTTAACTATCCTACATATGATAAAGAATTGTATGCATTAGTACAAAGTGAAAAAGTGGAAACATTAATTAATGCAAAAAGAGACAGTAATACATACTAATCATCAACCACTTCAATACCTACACTCCCAAACTAAGTTGCAGCAATCAAGGCACTATAGATGGATGGGTTTTCTACAACAATTTCATTTAGTCATCAGATATAAAAAGGGCATACACAATAAAGTTGCAGATATGTTATCTAGACCCATTATAAATGCATCTACTATACTTAAGCACAATTTTGTGTTACATGAGAGCTACATTGAACAATATGCCCAAGATATAGATTTCAAAGATGTATATCCAACTTTAAGTCAAGGCAAATAAGTAGAAGAACTGGATTATCATGTAAAGGACTGACTCCTGTATCATTATGGGAAGCTATGCATTCCACAAACTGAGAGAGTAAAGATAATTCAAGAAGCACACACTTCGGTAATATCAGGTCAGTTTGGGGTAAGTAAAATAGTTGCACAACTGCAAAGATTTTGTTATTGGCCAAAAAATGAATGAGACAGTTTCTAGATATGTAAGAGGGTGTACTATGTGTGCTAAAAGCAAGCCCAACAATAGAAAACTAGGTTTGTACACTCCAGTACTAGTTTCTTCTCACCCTTGGGAAAGTTTTTCCATGGATTTTGTTGGAGGATTGCCTAAATCTATGAAAGGTCATGATTATTTGTATGTTGTTATGGATAGGGTTAGCAAAATGTGTATTTTGATACCTTGTAATAAATAGATTACATCTGAACAAAATCCAAAACTGTTCTTTCAACATGTATGGGTTCATTTTTGATTACCCACTTCCATTGTATCTAATCGAGACACCTGATTTGTGGGGAAGTTTTGGTCAAGTCTGTGGGAACTGATGGACACCAAATTGAAGAAAATCACAGCTTTTCATCCACAAACTAATGGCTAGACAGAATTAGTCAATAGGACAGTGATCCAGTTACTCAGGGGATATTGCAGCAAGAATCCTAAGCTTTGGGATGAACATTTATGCTATGTGCAACATGCTTACAACAAAGCCAAACATTCTTCTACATAGAGATCTCCTTTTGAGACCTGTTTTGGTTTCACACCAAGGTCACCTTTGGATTTTGTCTTTGGTAAAGACACCACAGTTGAGGGACACAATGATGTGGATAGGGAAACAAGGTTCATTGAAAAAATCCAAGAGATCCACCATGCAGTACAGGAATAGCAGGAAAAGAGCCAGGCCAAATACAAGGCAAGACATGACAAGCATTGGATGGAACATAATTTCCAAGTTGGAGACCAAGTCTGGTTGTACATCAGCAAAGACAGAATGCAAGGTGAAGGTAAAAATCTAAAGCCTATCAGGTATGGACCTTTCAAGATACTTGAGAAAATTGGTGAGAATGCTTTTCACCTTGATCTAGCAGCTTACATGCACATCTACTCAGTTATAAATGCAGATTGCTTGAGATTATTTGAACCTTCACTAATTGAGGATCCCGAAGGGTAGAGTCAATTGCCTTCTATTGATGACCTGTTACCTGAATATCTTAACGAATTGCAGGAAGACATAGTTCTAGACAGGAAGGTGAGGACAATGAGTATGGGAGATGTTCAGTACCTTAGAATTGGGCTCAAGGGTTCAAAGCCAAACAATGCAAAGTGGATAGAGATTGGACAAGTGAGACAATTGTACCCTCACTTAGTCGATGCTTGAAAACCAGCTTTTGGTGGTCCAAAAGCTTTTTCAGTGGGAAGGCCGTGATCCGAATTTGATCCATGAAAATTATCAAAGTGCTATGACTGTATCAAATCAGGACAAACTTCAAAAATTATAGACAATGAGCTATTAGGAAGGACCTCTGGATAGTGGAAATTTGTAGCTAGCAAGGAATGATGAGGACCTCAGTCAAAGCATGTTGACCGAGCCCCATGGAGACTACGTAGGGTGAAAACTAGCAGTTAGGAAGTCCGGATCGAAAAACAGAGGCCGAGTCGCGCATCGCTGTGAAAAACCCCTCGAATTGGAAAGGCCTCAAGCGCCCAGTCAGAAGGAAAGCCAAATGTTGTGGGAAAAGCACTAAAGTAAAAGGCCGATCCTACGCTCCAAAACCGACAGAATATCAGAGGCGTTTTGGGTGGTAAGTGGAATTGTCAGGAGACCTAGCGATACCATAAAGTGAACAACGTGTGTCCGGCAGATGAGAGAGAAAACAACCTCTCATCACGGGCTAACATCCAAGCAAGTTAATCGCATAATATGAGTGATAACCATAGGATCTGGAGGCCCCATATTTAACGACGTAGATTGTGCACGATGGGAAATCAGATTTGGAGGGAGAATTAAGTGACAACATATAAAAGTCTTAAGTCCAATTTGACCACTGAGTTGGCAGATGAATCATTACACAGAGTAACCGAAATACCGAACCGTTTGAGGAAGAGATGGTGTAGTTCATGAGAGGACAAGTGTCCAGTTCCTTGTGAGATATTACACAGTGGCAATGACGTAGAGGAAGGGAACTCCAAGCGAACAACAGCAAGTGATCCGAAGGGGCGGAAGAGGAAATGAACAGTCATGAGACGTATGGGCTTTAAGCCATGAAAAGATAGAGAACAAAGACAAGTGAGATAAAAGAGGAGAGGGAAGCACTGTCAAAAAGAAGAGAATGGTGAAGAAGGAGACAGAAGAGAAAGAAGCAGACATAGAGAGCCGAGCTGACCTGCAGAGCTGAGGCAACATCGAATAGACAGAAGGCTTGAGAGGTTCAAGCAATGCCTGTGAGGATATCTGTCAGGAACTGAGCACCAAATTGGACTCATCCCACCAAGACCAATTGAGGTTGAGACTTGGTAAGGAAAATTTTGTGCACTCTAGTGGCTTGGGGGATCCAAAAACCACCCTACTAAGTGTAATTCGTTTCAGGAGACTCAATTTGAGCTCCTCGTTGTAAAAACTCTGATTTAAGACACAATAAAAGAAGGCCACCACTGAAAGCTGGAATGGAGATGTAGCCTAGGAGGATTGGGTGAACTCCTTATTAATTTGTTGCATTCTTATATTTGCTTACTATGTTTCTCTTACTGTCTTCCATTTTCCTGTGCCTATGTATTTTGCAATCTTATCGATTTGTTGCCTAAGATAACATAGACACACACCAACACATGAGTCTGTAATACCTTCATTCATTAATTAATTAACTGAGGTCACTCACGAGTGATTTTCAGATCATAAAGTGTGGAATATGAAGTCAGTTAAGAAGAAAGACAACAAGGAAGAGAAATTAACAAAAGAAATTTGTATCAATAAGGAAATTGGACAACAACAACATAAGATTTGGAATCTTGGAAGAACAAAAGTCACAGTGGCAGAAGAATTGAATCAACAACATGATGAAAGTGATGACGAGTTACAAAGTAAAGTTTGGGATACAAGATGATCAACAAAAGGAACACATGACTAGGAGGTCATGAAAACTTCCAACTTTGGGAGTCTGATGCAGGAGCATTTATACCTAGTCAACAATGTGATGGTATGATCACATGTTGTGGCTAACAAAGGATTGGAAGACAACGGATTAGTTAATTTTATTAATTTAAATGTATGACAGTGTTTATCTGTTGTTTGAATATGAGCATAAAAGGGTATAAGTGGCTGATTGATCCTCCCTGCATGGAGATCGGGCCAAACAGTTAGATTATTTGGTTTGAATATGATATGAGGGATTTGAAAGCTTAAATTAGCATTTGTTTGAGAAAATAGTGGAGTGACGAGATTCTTTAGGAGGAATTATATATTTATAGATCTGAACTAAATGGGTTCATGAATCCACATTTTTTATAAATTGTAATATTTTCGAACGAGTGGAAGGTTAGGTTAGGTTAGATTCAGAGGGGAAGATAGGATGGATGAGTGAGGGGAGAATTGAAACAATTGAGTGTGGTTGTTCCTTTTGTAAATAGTTATAAACATGAATATAGTGTGGATTGTTTTTTTCCTTATGTAATTGAGTATTGAGGGTAATAGAGTAGACAAAGTGTGTTGCATAGGGGTTTGAAAGTATAGAGAGAGCTAAGTAGAAGAGAGAACATATTAGAGCATGAGGTGTTTTGTACATGATGTAAATACTGTTATGAATAAAAGGGGTTTGCATACAAAGCTTGTTTTGCGTGATCTTTTATACGTGATTGGTTTCATAGATTGTAGTTTGAATCCTCTATAATTATAGTGAAAAGTTAGGAGCCTGGATATGATTTAAGAAACAATGGAGCATAGAGTTAGAGACTGACTAACTTGGCGGAAGTGCTAAGTCTTCGTGGAACCTATTAAATTCGTGAAGAAATCCCAAGTTAAATCAGGACTATCCGTTGGCAGGTAGATCTGATGGTGATCATCAACTACGCGGAGGTAGGAGTGTACGGATGTCTAGATCATGGTCGAAGCCTCGCATTAAATCCAAGCCATCAATCTCATTTTCAACACTTATGCCACAGTCAACTGCGGGGGTTAAGCTGTTTATTTACCACGTGCTAGTTGGAGTCCCGCAGGCCGTAGATCTGATGGCCTGTTATATCCAATGGATATCGGGCCAATAAGTGATCGGGATTTAATTCCAAAAACAGACCTGAACAATTATAAGCCAATATTTTATATTCCTTATTAGCTTCGATAATGCAGTTAAATGTTGCGCATGGTCCATGGGAGATATCGCTGCTGACCGTTGGATCAAGTGTGTTTTGATTGAATGGTGGAGGATCGATGATTGGTTTTCACATCACAATATTCCAAGAGCGATGAACCTGGCCTTACAAAAATGTGATTTGTGATGTGCGATGATTGGGTGAACCATCAACCACTGGATTGAAAGGGTAAGATCAACAACAGAGAATATATCGTGATAATATTTGTGGAAAGGTGGACCCAATAGGAATTGAACTGGGATTTATTTTATTTGGGTTCCGGTCTTCAGCGTACAAAGTGGGACCGACGTGTGTTAGCGGGATCTGTGTTATCCTGCTGGTTGGTAATTGATCGAATTTGTTTTAAAATAGACCAATATACAGGCTTCCATTGTATACCTGTGAATAACACATAGGTCCACATGGGATTTTGTACGGGATTTCAGTGAGCTGGCATCAGATGACGGGCAGCTTAAAGGAATTTTCCTATTAGGACAAGGTTTGTGGTGATCACCAATATTGCAGCAATAATTCTGCAACTCCTGGGCTACCTACTTTAGTCTTATCAACCCAGTAGGTCGTAACAAACATGGAAGTGACAGTGCTATATGCACAAGTAATAGTTCTTACTGCAGGTTGTCACTTGGTCAGTCGACGCAAGATCACTTGGAGCTCAAGACAACTTCTATGGATTCCAGAAGAAGCTCTATATGTGATGAAAGAAGAGATTACTCTACAGAGGCTACTCTAATTGCAAAAATGTGAAAGACTGAAATGAAAAGCAAACCTAGTAAACCCTAATTAACCAAATAATCCTACTTTTGTAGAGAGTACTATGAAAACCATGAAATGAATGCCATTACCTAATCAAGGAAGTAAACAACATCTACTTAAGCTATTTTTGGATGTAAATGAGAAAAAACATCTTTTTGGATTTCCATGTATTTCTATGTGAATTTTACATGCATGTATTTTATTGTGTGTGATGGTGGAATCAAATAAGTGGGGTTGAAGGGCGACTTTGGGACATGAGAGGATGTAGGCTGGTGTGGATCGGTCCTAGGAGGTCTCAGGTAGCCTTCTGGAGGCTTTTCCCACATTCAGCCTTCAAAATAAAACCTACAAGAAAATCTACAGGAGGACACATGGGATCTACAGGAGGTCTATAGGAGGTCTACAGGGGGAGGTCGAGAGAAGTTTTCATGGTTTTGAGGGTATAAGAGTGGGTGGAAAAAGTGAGTGAAGGTTGGAATGAGGTGTTAGGGCACCTAGGGTCTACCAAGAATCATTAGGAGAGAAAAATATTATAGGATCTACTCAAGAAGAGAGGAAGGAATTCTATGGAAAATGTAGGAAACTAAGGCAGAATTGAGGTGAGCTTTGGGCGACTTGTAGGGCATGGATCAGAGAGAGGATGTCATGGCGGATAGGCTATCCTGTTGTGAGAAGATATCTGCTGCATAAACAACTGACAGGCAACCAATAAGATCAAACAAGCAATGAAATGAGTGCATCTAGAAAAATAGAAATTTGCATCAAGCTAGTCTAAACTACGATCTATGAAAGCAAATGCTGAGAAACGCTACAAGAAATAAAGCATGGAAGAAGAAAGATTGCAAATAAAGAAGTGAGCCTGGTGGAAAATATTTAAAACAAAGTATTAACCTTCTAACAAATTGCAAACACTAGAAGTCCTATGAATGAAGAAAATATGTGTTTTGGGGTAGTAAGAGGGTCTTTGCCTCAATTCATTGTCCCAAAGGGAGGAAGAGAGACCAAGGCAATGTTTCTAGCCTATTGAATCTTCTTTTTATCACTGCTTAACCTGCTATAGAAAGAACAAATGGAAGAAAACTACTAAATCATCAAAAGCAACCTATTCTTAACCATGAAAGAGATACATTAAACAACAAGTAATCTACAAATTGAAACAAAGCATATAAATACAAGTAATGAGGAGCTTGGCTACTTATATTGGGACCTAACCTAAGAGCTTCAGCCCTCTGAGGTAACTCAGTGCTAGCTCAAAAAGTATTCCATCTTTATTATCAAAACAATAACAAGATTACATGAAACTGTCACAAAAATAAACTCGAAGTTGAGTAGAGTTTACATAAACAATACTGCAACATAAATCCAACAAAAATCCGACCCTAGTGAGGCCCTAAGCCTCTCTACTTATGCAACTGAAGCTACCAATAGCTTCCTTAAAATCAGGGAGGCTTGGCTCCCAAAACGCGAGATAATCATTAGTTATCCTCCGCTTGCTCAGCTGCCTCCTAGTGCATTGATTTGGCTATTTGTACTTCGAGCTGAATGAAGGGGAATTCGAAGTGGGGAGTAATAAATGAGGGGGGTTCCCTCCTATAAGTCCTCTCCTTTGTCCACTTCGAGTTATTGCTGCCATTTGTCCACTGAACCTTTGAATTTGTCTTCAAAATTCAACAATATGCTGCATTAAACACATATTAGACCACATGGCATCATAACTAACTCAACTCACTCCATAAGCATAAATATAATCAAAAAACATATAATAAGCTAAGAGAATGCTTGATTTGACTATGTTAGGAGGTAAAATGAGCCCATATAATTTCCCATTTATGGGGCTCATCATCACCCCCCTACTGAAGGTGTTGCTCATCCTCTAAGCAACTTAGTCCATCTCCTCATGTTTTATGGCCCTGGTGGCGTCTTTAGCATCCAAAGCTTCTAATGTTGTTTCGTCTTCCTTGTCATAGAAGCCTGCCTTTCTGTCTATCTCTTCCCATTGCTTCTGCTCTTCTTCTTTTGTTCTTCCTTCTAGCATGCCTAACAGCAGTGGGGGACTCAGTTTGAGGCCAATCTAGTTGACCTGCAGCCTCTGGATGGAGTGCTTGTACATTAGCACTCTCCTTAGTGCCTCCTTTATTCTCATTGGGGAATGACATTCCCTAATCTTCAGACTATGTGATAAGGTGTTCCATCTCCTCATCCATGCATGTAGACAGTCATCCCAAGTAGCCTTTCCATTCCTCAAAATGTGTAATGGCGTGTGATTGATTACTTATATATCTAGGGGCAATATGAGGATTATTAGCAAGCAACTAGTGTGTGCTGCTGAGTGCCATGGGATCTAATGGCTTAGCTTTGATCATTAATGGCTCATTCTGCTCTCTTATCATTAACCGTTTTAATTTTGTTTCCCTCAACTCTTCATGGTTCATCCATAAGGCCATGGCCATTAGTTGTAGGTCCCCTAGCCTAGCATTGGGATCCCACACATTCATGTCTATGAGGGCCATATTATGCAGGTAAAATTCAGCCATATTTGCCTTATCTTCTGCTATCCTTTGGTCACACAGGTCCATAAACTGCCTATAATCTTGAAAATGCATTGTGCCTCTTTGTGTCAAAGTCTTCATCTAGAATTGTAGCCATTGGTCCTTGAGATATAAGCCATAGGATTTTGCTGGTGTTCTACATTGCAATGCCTCTATGGATAAGCTGGCCATGCATGCCAACTAGGTTTCTTTCTCATTTAGCTGCCTCCTTAGCAATTCATTTTTAGTTTCCAGTTTTCTTCTTGCAATTGCTTCTCTATGTCTGATAGCACTTAAATCTTTTCCCATTTCTCTAAGTTTATTTTCTATATGGCCAACATCCTCAACTCCCTTGGATTTTGCTATTTGCATCCACCGATGTGTTCTTATTCTTTCATTTTCTAATTCAAAGAATAGTGGAATTGCAAATGTTTGTGGAATTATCCTACCTCCTTCAAGAAGATGGTAATAGGAGGCAAGGCTAGGTTGGGGATCAGGTTCTTGTAGCTCTGTAGCTTCCTCCTTCCCCTTTGGCTATTCTTATATTCTTTTCTCAAGTTGTTGGGTCTCTTGTAATTTTGATAGTGTCTCCTGTAGAACAATTTGAGCCTCCTGTAGGACTGTTTTTGGGCCCTGTAGTTGCACTTTCTCCCTTCAGGTGGAAGATCTAGGAGTCCCTCTTTCATATGTGATAGGTGTTTTGAAAAGAGATTCTTCCCCTTTGACAGAGGGTGAATATTCAATTGTAATTGGCACTGTTGAAGATGGTTGGGGTTTCCTTGTTTTGATCCTTGTCCTTTTCCTAGCCTTGAAATACATGGAGGCCTACCTTTTTCTCTTTTCTTTTGGCTTAATTGGTGTGCTCAAGGCAGTGAGGGTAGCTGCTGCCTCCCTTTCTAGAGTCTTAGGGGACCCTTCTCTTTGTTTTTCCTCTGTTGCCTCTTTTTATCCTCCCTTTGTCCCTTTTTCTTTCTCTATTTTCTTTGTTTCTTCCTGTTCTGTCTCTGCACCCTTCTCCTCTTCTATCTTAGTTTCTTCCTCCTCCCTTTCTTGTTCTACTAAGTCATTAGTTGCTTCACCTTCTCCCCCTTTCTGCTCTCTCTCCTCACTGCCAAAAGGACTGATATCAAAGGTGAGGGCCTTTATGTCATCTTCTGTTGTCATGTTTTAGAAGACTTCCCATGCTATAGGGAGTGTGAATGTATGGAGGGCTTCTTCCACTAAGATTTTGATTAACCCATGGTGATCCAGCTGATCTAAATTCCCTGCCTTAACCTTAATGCTGGAGTCTATGAGGGACTGCAAGAGGAAATAGGGGATGCTGAGTTTCTAGGGTGTTGGAGTGTCCATTCCATATCTTAGTTTATGAAGTATTCTAAAATGGTAACCATAGACTATGCTGCAACTCCCTTCACAGGAAATTATTTGATGATTTGATAACTAACCTCATCCCAAGGGTATGGTATGTTAACCCTTCTAATGCCATTTTTATCCTCTATAGGGGTTTCATTGGTTTGGAAGAAGTTTTTCTTGGCAGCCTGTCCAATTGGTTTTTCATCTTTGCTCCAAGGTAATCCAAGAGGAAGGGTAGTAACCCTACTGATAAATTCAGGGGTTATCTCCATGGAATGACCTCTAAAAGTGACAGTGGCATGTGTTCATGAGTGAAGGACTAAGGAGAGGGAAAATTCTTGGGCAATTTCCTCATCAAACCCTCAAAATTTCTCAAAAAAGTTCATCCAATTTGCCCTTGTGAATATGGCCACTACTTGGGGATGTTCATGGAGCTTGGTGGAATTAGTGGGCTCCTTCCTCATGAACCCTCCTATCATTGTGTTTATACCCCTTTGGAACACCAAATGTGGAGATGGAGACAATCTTTTTTAAGAAAACAGGAAAACAGAGGAAAACTGTGTTTTTTTAAGAAAACAGGAATTTTGTTTTATGTGTTTCTCCTTCTTCTCTGGACTTAATTGTGCTAAAAATTGAACCTATCTCCTCAGGCCAAAAATTGTGCTAAAAACCTGTGTTTTCTTCTTCAAAACAACTCACTGCCCCTCCTGTAGAACTGCTTGTAGGTGCTCCTATAGAACCTGTAAGTGCTCCTGTAGAAAACGCCAAGAGTAGGAGGATGGGAGAGATCAATGGAGAATGATGGTTTTGAGGCTGTGGGGAGGAGCAGCTTAGTTTATGAGGAGAGAATGAAGGAAAAGGTGGTGAGAGTGCTTGAGGAGGAGTACTTATTACTCTTTTTGGATATTTTAAATGATGGGGGTGAGCTGGCAAAAGTGTACGTTGGCCATATTTGGATCATTGGTCCCCGCCTACCTTGTCATCATGGTTTCTCTCCACAATCGCCTCTCATCATTGCATCGAATTTTACACACCCTCCACTACCTGTCCTTGACATCTCCCTTGAGTTGATTGTGCGCACGTGTGGGTGACATCTTTGGATGAGTGCAGTCAACTAGATGAAGGTGGCCAAGTTAACTTGTCACCTTTTCCTCATTCACCCTCAACCATCTTGTTTCTCATGCATATCTTTCAATTACAGAAATGCAAACAAAGGAGTGGGTTAGTCACTTACCTATGATTCGAATACATGTGTTGTGAGGTATTTTGGCTCTTTCTACTGCTACATGCCTGTATTTCCTTTGATGCATGCTATCTGCTTGTTGATGTGTGGCTATTTGTCTTGTGCAGGTATCCTCTAGCTAGATATGAGCTTCAGATGTCTCCTTCAATGCTCATGGTTGCACTTCTTTTGCTGTTGTGGCTGGATTTTAACAGGATCAACTGCTACAGGAATTCCTACAGGAGCACCTGTAGCTGATTCTCCCCTTGAATCTCAGGCTTCTTTCTGTGTTGGGAGCTGTGAGGATGATGCCAAATATGCAGATTAATATGGATAGGTAATAGGTAAGATGCAGGTGAGATTTAAGGTGCTTCTTCCTCTCTAATTTTTGTTTTTTTTTCTCTTTACTAAAAATTGTTTTTTCTATGTTTTTCTAGGATAGGAAGAAAAAAATGATGATTGGGGTGTGATGTAGGTGTGGAATGGATGGAAAGGAGGATTTAAGACTATAGGAGGGTTTATATATTCTTCCTAAAGCTTCCCTACCCCTGAAACTTCCTCTTATATTCATTTCTGGCTCTCTGTAATTCCTACAAGACCCTCGTGTAGAAAACACAGAGCCTCCTGTAGAACACACAATTTCTGAAAAAGAAGCACAGTGGGGTGAAAGAAATGTTAGAAATGATGGAGAAGAGTGTGGAGGAGATAAGATAGGTGCTGGTGTGAATGTCAGGGCTCTATGCCATCTTCTCTTGTTCTCTATAGTCCTCCTGCAAATGCAATGCACATTAAAATTCATTTTTTTTTTTTTGAAAACAACTAGGGCACCTCCATGAGGTTTTCACCCTAATTTCCTTCCCTGGGCACCTCCAAGGGAGGTTTTCACCCAAGGATCTTATTCTCTTTTTCTTTTCGTTTTTTCTTTTGACATCACTGGGCTGCCTCAGGAGAGGTTTTCAACCTAATGATAGGACTGAAGCGCCTCATGGAGGTTTTCACTTGAGTCCTTATTTTTTCTTTTCTCCTTTCCTTCAGTGAGTGGGTGAAGTGGAGGCTAAGATATGCACCACTACCATCACTATCTTATTCAAGTCTTCAATGAACTCTCACTTGGAGAGGGGCTTCTTGTAAACTTTCAACCGATGTCCATTGACAAGCATGGGGATGGCTTCATCATCAGTGGTTCTAATCAGAACTGAACCATTGTTATTGCATTTTTCCACAGTGTAGGGTCCCAACCATCTTGTCCTCAGCTTGCCCTTGAAATATTTATATCTTGAATCATAGAGTAGTGCCCAATATCCCTCTTGAAATTACTTCTCCTTGATATGTTTTTCATGCCATATCTTCCTCTGAAGCTGAACTACCTCTGTGTGGATAAGGGCCCACAATCTTTGTTCAGCCAATCCATTGAGCTGGATAATCTTTCCTTCTGTGCATGGATGAGGTCTAGGTCCAACTGAGCTACCATCGTTAGTGTATTGAATTCAAATTCTATTGACAGCAAAGCCTTCTTCCCATAGACCAGTTCATAGGGTGTGAGCCCTGTAATGGTCTTCCATGTTGTATTGTAGGCCCAAGTGGCCTCAACTAATCTGTCCACCCAGTCTTTTCTGTTGTTGCTCACTACCTTGGTCAGGATGCCTTCCAAAGCTCTGTTGGTGATTTCCACCTGCCCATTGGATTTTGGATGATAAGGGGTGGAATTCCTATGCTTGATTCTATGATGTGTGAGCAGGTCTTCAATCAAATTGGAAGTGAACTGGTTTCCTTGATCTATGACTAACTCTCTTGGATACCCGAACTTGTAGAATATGTTCTCTCTAAAAAATTCAGCTACTTTTTCCTTTGTCGCTGCTTTTATTGCTTTTGTCTCTACCGACTTTGTTAGGTAATCGGTGAACACAATGATGTATTGCTTCTACTTTGAAGGAGGGCTGATAGGACCCACAAAGGCCATGCCCCACTTCCCAAATGGCTCAAAGGTCACTTGAGGTTGCATGGGAATTTCATCCTTTGGAGTAGGTTTCACCATCCTTTGATACCAATCACACTGGATAGTGTATCTCCTCACATCCTGATGAAGAGTTGGCCAATAGTAGCCTGCTTGCAGTATCTTGAAGGCAGTTCTTTTTGCTGCAAAATGACCTCCACAAGGCCCATCATGACAGGTTAGGAGGATCTGAAAAACTTCCTCCACCCTGACACATCTTATCAAGATCTGATCTCGGCCAAGTTTGAAGAGATTGCCGCTAATCCAGGTGAAAGGGGCATTTTCGTTGCTATCTTGCTCTTCTCTTTTGAGGATAAGTGTGGTGGGAAATGTGCCGAAACCAAGTAGTTTGTGATATCAACAAACCATGGAGAGAGTACTGAGATAGCAAACAGGTGTTCATTTGGCATTTGATCATCCACCATTCCTTCTTCACCTGAACACAAATTTACTCTAGACAAAAGGTCAGCAACAACATTTTCTTTACCAGGCTTATCAACAATGGTCAAATCAAACAACTGCAGTAAAAGTAAACATCTAATAGTGTGAGCATTCACATCCAGTTTGTTCATTAAGTATCTAATTGCAGCATGATCAGTGTGCACAAAGGTTTGATAGCCTGTGATGTACTGTCTGAATTTGTTTAAGGAATGTATGATAGCTAGCAGTTCCATTTCGATGAATGTATAGTTTAGCTTTGCGTTTGACAAGTTGTTGCTTATAAAGTATATGGCATAAGGCAACTTTTCATCAATTTGTCCTAAGGTTGCTCCTATCGCTTTGTTCGAGACATCTGTATGAATGTGCAAAGGTAGGGCCTAGTTTGGGCCTCTTAGAATTGGAGCGGTCACGAGCTTGCTCTTCAAGGTATCTAGGGCTTCTTGATAGTTTTCTGACCATATAAACTTGACTTCTTTACCTAAAAGGCCAAACAAAGGAGAGGCTAGCTTACTGAAATATTTAATGAATCTCTGGTAATACCGAGCTAAACCTAGGAAGCTTCTGACATATCTCACCTTTTGAGGAGGTGGAACCCTTTAGATGATCGCAATTTTGTTGGGTCCACCTGCAGTCCCTGTTGAGATATTGCATGACCTAGCACGGTCCCTTCAGTCATAAAAAATTCACATTTTTCTAGACTGAGGGACAGGTTCATCTCAATACACTTGTCTAAAACTTTTCTTAGGTTAGATAAAGCTTCCTGAAAGTCAGAGCGATAAGGAGTAAAGTCATCCATGTATATCTCTACTACATCATGAACTAATTCACAAAATATACTCAATACCATTCTTTGGAAAGTGGCTGGAGCATTACACAAATCAAAAGGAAGGACTTGATATGCAAAGGTACCCTAAGGACAAGTGAAAGTGGTCTTATCTTGGTCTTCCGGGCTTATTTGAATCTGATTGTGCCCACTAAACCCTTCTAGGAAAGAGAAAAACTTTTTCCTTGCCAGACCATATAGCACTTGATTTATGAAAGGTAAACGAAAATGGTCCTTTTTAGTGGCTTTGTTCAATTCCCGATAGTCGACACAGATTCTCCACTTACCATTTTTCTTTTCCACTAGCACCAAAGGAGAGACCCAGTCACTGTCAGAGATGGGATAGATGAATCCTACATCAAGCAATTTCTGTAGTTCTTCCTTAACAATATATTTAATTGCTGGATTCATCCTCCTTTGAGGCTGCCTGACTAGTTTGAAATCTTCCTTAATGTATATATGATGAGTACATACTGAAGGGTGCACTCCCTTCATCTCCTTATAACTCCAGGTGAAGGCATCTAAATGTTTTCTCAGTAAGCTGCACAGTTCCTTCTCCTAGGAAGTGGATAAAGATGGATTGATTTTCAAGGTTCTTTTTGGGCCGAACTCTATATTCTTAACATGGAGAGAGGTCAGGTCGGCCACACAGAGATCAGTTGAGGGGTTGTTTTGGGTTTCTCTCACTATGTCCTCGAAGGGTAATACACTGGGAGGTGGATTCTGAATCAAATTTTCAATCATACCATCCTCATCTTCCGGGTTTCCCCCATGACAATTTCTAATGCACAAAGTGGTATAGAATAGACTTCATCCTCATCTTCCTCCTCCAACCTGTTGTGCTCTAGAAACAACCCCCCATTTCATATCATTTTTATTCATAAAACAATAACATATGAAATGGGTCCCTTTAAAATAAAATTGATATCAATACTTCTATTGTTCAAAAAGTCCAATAATCAAATGAATGCGTTTATAAAACCCTTTTTGAACAAACCCTTTTTAAAGAAATAACGCGAATCTTGGTCATTGCGATAAAGCGATCGCAAGATCGCATATCGCAATGACATAAGAGATATATAAAGTGGCACAAAGCTTTCCGCCGATGCGATATCACATTCGGCGATCGGCAATAGCCAATGCACATTTCAAAGTGCCCCACACCATTAGCCCTGATGCGATGTGCTATCGGCGATTGGCGATCGGCGGGTTACCTTTACTAAAGTCTCGATGCGCATAAATCTTTTCGCCGATGCGATATCGCATTCGGCGAACGGCGGTACTCAATATACATTGTTAAGGCACGCTTGTCATCCCACGATGCGATGCGATAAGGCACAATTTTCAATAAAAAGCCGTTAAAGTGATTGGAAAGCTCAATTTATTCATATTTAAGGCTTAATCATTTCCGCTCGGCCACCAATACGTCCATTGCATGCTTAAGGAGATTACTCGCCCAAATAACGATATAATGGGCATTTATAGGGTGACAGGTTTTATACGGCCAATTAATAGAATCATGTCTTAAAAATCTTTCTATGGATTGTCTCCGCGCCCGTTTTAAAAGCTGAATATATTACTGTGCACCTATTCATATGTTATCATTTGCAAGTTTTCATTGTTATCTCTCTGTATTACGCACAATTGCCTCTCTGTGCAGAATTCATTCATAGACAGGAGTTTGAGCATGATGGGTAAGAAATCTAAGAAGACTGCGGGTGCTTCCAATCCACCTGTCGCAGGACAAGCTGCTGCAAACAAGAAGAAAGGCCTAATATCTGATACTACATGCACGGGCCTCACCAGAGTGACTTGGCAAGGCACTTACGACTTAATTGAAGCCGAGAAACCAAAGAAGATGGTAACAGAAGCTACCGCGGATTCACTACAGAAGTCTAATTGCACTCTCAAAGATTTAGCCGACTCTTTCCTTCACAGGATAGCAGTCAGGGAGAAAATTCTCCCATACACAGACGTTGTGCGATGGGCAATTGAAGAAATCCCAATCATGGACAGAACTTTCAGCACCAAAGATGGGAGGATTTTCAGATCATTCAAAGCAGATGACTTAAGGCAAATGTATCATTTGCCTAAGCTAGAGAAAATATACAACAGTGCATTCCTGGAGAAGTTTGCAAGCGAAAATGAAATTGAATCCGAACCCATCAAGGATTGGAGGAAAAATACGAACAAGCACAAACACGAATCTTCCGGTAAGTATTCGGTTGATTCTTTGGCTTCTCCTTATTGCTATGCGGGTATAATGATGTGTTGGTTATGGGGATTACACGACTCTGCTAGTTTTACCATAGAAATGGTTCCTCTTATGGAGGCAGCAGTAAACAGTATAATCATGGATTGGGCTACTATTCTCTCGGATAAACTAGCAGTAGCTGTTCGTGATTTTAGAAATAAGACAGTGGTCCCTGAAAGGAAAATCCCCCCATTTTACTATAGTGCATATATCTTAGACACATTATGTTTCAATTCTGAATTTCCTGTTCTTGGTTGGAGGTGGACTGCACAGGACCCCTCACCCATTCATATATACCACCAAAAATTGTGGAAGTCTTCTTACAAAAACCACCTGTATCAAATCTGTAATGGCTTTATGGTGCCCATTTACTATTCCATTTTTGATAAACCCATTTCAAAGATTTCCTACCAAGCTTCATTTGATTTACCAGCAGTGGCTAGTTGGTTTGGAGAAGAGCAATTTACCTATATCGGAGTTTACGGCAGCCAAGCCAACCCACATGTTCTCCCTTTATATGTTCCAGATAAGTTGCTAACAAGAGAAATCGCCTATCAGATTACGGCTGAGAGTACTACACAGACTCTCAAAAAGGAAAAGAAAAGAGGCTAGCTCGCTTTTCCCTTAAGGTGTGGTGTCTTTACGTTGCATGATCTCAAACATGCAGAAAAGGAAGCTACAAAGATTCAATCTTTATCTCTGGCCACAATCCCAAACAGGGCATTTGATCCAAAGATAGTTGCCTATGCCGCATTAGAACACGCCAAATTAACAACGTTTGAGCATCAAGAAGATATGTTCGATGACCTGTTCATTGCAGTTCAAACAATAGGACAAGCTAAAGAACTCGCTAGGATGAAATATAATGATGAAGGGTTGACTGAATTTAATAATCTTAGAGAGCAGAGGTTGCAAACTCTGCCTCTAGATTTATTAGCAACGACCCCAGCGACATTGTCAAGTGAGCCTGTTTGGCAACAGACAAAGGAACCTCCTGCTATAGCAAAAGATCATAATAAGGAGTAGGAAGAAAAGCAGAGGAAAGAACAAGAGGAAAAGCAGAGGAAGGAGCAGGAAGAATGGCTAAAGAAAGAACATTAGGATAGACAGCAGAGGAAACAGGAGGAGCATCAGAAGAAAGAACAGGAACAAGTACAGAAGGAGTCTCAAACTGAGCAAGGGCAACAGACCACTACTAATGTTAATGTGGACACTACCACAGACCCCAAATTGCTCCAGGAATGGCAGCAGTTTGATTCTATCATCAATGGATCAAAACACTCAAAAGATACAGACACTTCTAAGACCAGCGACACGCAAAACGTTACTTCATCTCAGGTTCTGAGTGGAACCAGCGACCCACCTAAGTCTAAGGATGTTGAAATAATTCCGAAAGATCCCACCGATCAGATCATTCTGCAGGTAGAGGATATTCCTCCATTGGATGTTTTCTACAGCCCGAGGCATAGAGCAGTTGTAAAGCGATCAAGGAAAAGACGAAGGATTGATCAACCTTCTATCTTTCTAGAGCAAACGGTCACGGGTAATGTAGTATGGAAGGAGAAATTGGCCCCCTCCAATGATTTAACAAAGTTGTCACAGTATGCTGGAGCCTATTCGGCAGCAACAATCGACAAAGCATTGGAGGTAAGCCTTTTATTGAAGAATAAGGACCAAGAAATCTCCACATTACAGACGGAGTTGGCCGAAACAAAGCAGAGGGCAGCGCAAGCAGAGGAGCAGTTGTTGGCACAACAACAAATTAATAATCAATTAACCCAGCAATTGCAAGCGGAAAAGCAAAGGATTGACCAGGCTGCGATCTAGAAACAGAAAGAATTGACAGAGGCATTGGAAAAGTTGAAAGCAGCGAATGAACAAATGGTGAAAACCAAAGATGAGCAAATCGCTCAAATGTCATCGCAGCTAGAAAAGATAAAAGGTGCTTCGCAAGTGACAGAGTTCAGAAAAGAAGCATCGTTGATAAACAATGCACTAATATCTCAGGTTAAACTCTTGTGTCAACAGATCGCTCAAGCTGAGCCACTGTGCGAATTAACCACATCCATAAATGAACAGGTAGAGAAAGCTAGAGAAGATTTAAATCAAGCCGATGAGGCCATTACCGAACATCTTGAATGGCAAGATTTGAATCAGGGAAAAGAAGCAAATTTGCCCAGGATACTTGAAACATATAAAGATATACTTTTCATAGAATGGCACACTCAGGTGTTGAAAGCAGAGAGAGCAGCTTCAAGATGTAGATCAACTTCTAGCAGTCTAGTTGATTTAGTCAACAACACTCTCTACTTGGCGAATATGATTTCCCAATGTACACCGGGAAAGATGACAACAACAAATGTATTGGAGCAATCATGTTACCCTGAGTTAGAAGAAAAGGGAAGATTAATCGTCGGGGTTAATAGTTTAAACTTGGAAGCATATTAGCTTTTCCTAATTAAGCCACATACACAAAGAGTCGCCCTGAAGTGTTTGACAGATGCAATCGAGTGTATGATCCCCGATATTCAAGATGCTACCTATGCTGCCCAGCTCAGTTCGTGCCTCAACAAACCTCCGGAAATTGAGCCAATGCTGGCGATAAATCAGCTCAGATTCAAAGGAAAGTAGCCGACTTGATGAATCACCCTCCAGCTCGCCAGATCGCTAGACAAAATAGGATCAAAAGTTATTGATATCAGTTTAGTAGCATTTCTGTTTAGTAGATATTTAAATTAGTATTGTATTTATAGACCCTTTCATGTTTTTAGAAAGGGTCGTAAAATTTTGTAAGAGACTTAATAGACTGAAGTTTGCATTACTGTGCTTCAGCCAATATTCTTTTATGAAACTCGACCAGTTGTTCTTACTTTAATGAAGAAGTTTCTTTATGCAATTGTGCACTATTTTCATTGATTGAAGAATGTTTTTGCGTTAAAGGAAGGACTACACATAGCGATTGATATCTGGGAGTGTCACGCAGGTCATATGGTATTTCTATCTATGTCTGAATTCATTCCATTTATATGAATTGTTATGTAATTATTCTTGCTATCATTGATTATATGCATGCGCTATAACAGCAAATCTTATTCATTCCACTATTGGGTGTTTAATGATCTGCCTTTGCTTTTTAATCATGTTTATGACAATGATATAAATGTATAAAGTGTGGTAATTTCGCTTCAATCGCTCTGCTTAACTATTTAAGCACAACAATCTTAAATGATTTAATATCTATGTTGTGAAGATACAGTCATCTATATGCTTATCTTTTAGACATAGAGCATCAAACGCTACGCTTTAGAGCTCAATAGATTCCCAGGATAGTTGCATTTGTTTATATTTTTGTTAATAGTTTTAGCCTTTCGCTCACCGCTAGTGTTATCTATAAATCATTCACTCATCCCATTTATCTATTTCTGGGAAACTGGTCCCATTATCCCTAGTCGGAGCCACTACCCCGAACGGAAAAGGAGCTGCACTAAGGTCCGGACCGGGTGGTTTCCCCAATGTTGTTGCAATGATTTTCGAGGCTTCAACATTTTTGGCACTAGAAGGAGGGCCCTGACTGTGAAGGGCAAGCAAACCCAAATCTGCAAGCCATTCTAAGAGTAATTCTCCCTCCAAATCTCCTCGTTATTCTCGATCGCATGCCGGTTCTCCAGTATACAATCAAGAAGAAGAGGAATCAACTACCACTGCTCACACCCATCATACTCCAGAACAATTAAGTCTTGAATCCCCTGAAGTCCAGTCTCTTATCCACAAACTTTAGAGCTTCTCGATTTCGCCACAGAGATCTGAGGTATCACAAAGCAGTGCAACTTCGCAGTTCAATCTATCTCACCCACTTACCAGACTTCAAAGTGAAAAGCTTGGTATTGAACCCATTGAGTTCCCTTAAACCGAAAGGAAAAGGGCCAAGAAATATACTGAAGGGTCTGATAGTGGAGAGCTTTCATCCACATCATCCATTTCATCTCCCCATCTGCAAAGTCAACCACCCACTCCTCCATTACATATTGTTGTCCACCAGGGAACTGAAGCCTCAACATCTCAATCTGCTCACTCCTCGATATTATCTACTTCCCATACATCTGAAATCCCAATAGTAGTATCAACCACCAGTACTATTACAATGGTAGATCCATGGACCAGGCCTGGTGCAGTCAATATGCCTGCACCATTGCATCCTTTACCAGATTCTCCAGAAAAATGGCTCCCCAAATTTAATACAGATGATGGAACCCAGGCCGAAGAACACATTAATAATTTCATGTTGTCGGTCAACTTGAAAGGGGTAACACAAGAAGATGTGTTGTTAGACTTTTCCCTTATACTTTGCAAGGATCAGCAGGATCCTGGTATTTCTCTTTACCCTCTGGTTCCATTACCAGTTGGGACACTTGCCAAGAGCAGTTTCTTACTAAATATGGAGATGATAGGTCTTTGGCAACTTTAATAAACGATCTCTCCAACCTAAGAATAGAGCATAGGGAACCAATCAAGGAATTTAATGCTCACTTCAATAAACTCCTGAAAAAAATCCCTACAGCTTCCAAACCAAGTGATCAAATTCGAAGCGAATGGTATATCACCGCCTTACCTGCCAATATATCCATTTTTGTAGATAGAGCTGGGAAACCTACCTTAGTAGAAAATATGAAAGAAGCACTTGATGTGGAAAAACACATCAATTCCTTAGAAAAGAAGGCTGCCTTGGAAGACAGAAAAGCCAAAAAAGTCTCTTTTAAAGAAGACTCCAAGAAGAAAAGCCTAAAAGACCCATATGACATGGAAGGTTTGCAAAAGGTCCTGAAAACTTTGTCTAACGAAATGATTGACATAAAGAAACAGGTGGCCGAAACTTCAAACAAAAGACCATTTAGGACTTATAAGAAAACTGAAACAAAGCCACCCAATGTCATATCTAATGCAGATTCAGACCAAGAGGAGGAAGAAGAAGAGGCAACCCACCAATTGACGATGAAGAAGAAATAGCTGAATGCCATGGAATGTGGGATTTTATACTCCCCAATTCTGATACCGAAAATGAAGAAGAAGCCTTCCCAGTCACCACTAGAAGTAAAAGTACTTCTGAACCGGTCCAGGCGACTTCAAAGAAAAGGAGTGCAGGTGCTGCCACAACAAAGGAAAAAGTACCTCCAAATAAATCACCTGCAGTAGTTCCCCAAAACCAGCCTTCAACTTCTAATTCTCCTTCAACATCTAACGTTAGTGGTACTGATTCAATGGAATACAAACATGTTGGAGACCATGAAAGAAAACTAAGGCACAATAACTATGTTTGAGCTTAGCAAGCTAAAGCATCAGCAAAAATTACTTCTTAAAGAATTGAATGTTGTTCCCTCTACACCACTTCCTAGTTCAAAAGTTGCCAATGATTCAGGCCAATCCCCTCCAGGTATGGTTGAAGCTACTGATTCAGTTCTAATTGGAGACAGATCAAGTTCTCACACTCCACCATTCCTTCTGACTTATGAAATCTATAACAGAAACTTGCACAACTGTTTAATTGACTCAGGGGCATCATCTAACATAATGCCAGCTTCAGTTTGTTCCAAATTGAACATAGATCCCCAGAAGTCTGCCATCCATATTGTACAGTTGGATAGGACCAAAGTACAGGTTGTCGGAGAGATTAATTCCGTAACTATCAGGTTGTCTGCTGATCCCAGAATAGTACAAAGAATTGACATTCTAATAGCTGATATACCTGAGTTTTACGGTCTAATTTTGAGTAGAGATTGGTCCGAAAAATTGCATGGGTATATTTCTACTGATTGGTCACACATGTGGCTTCCGTATAAAGGTAAGCCAAATCAAATTAAGATTGATCAAGAAAAACATATGACCCATACAGTTACCGATTTTGAACAAGAAAACCACCCCGTAGCATTCAACAACAACATTTTGGGAAATTATTCATCAGAGTCGTTCCTTGGCAACTTTGTTGCCCAACCCTCCCCTTTCTCAGTTAATTATTTTACATCTCAGATTGAAAATTTTTCGCAAATAGATAAATCTAGGTGTTTCAATGATAATGAGAAAACTGTAAATATGATTGTTGATACTCCTTTATTTTGGTCTTTATATTTTGATGGCTCCAAGTCTAGTGAAGGCTCAGGAGCAGGATGCATCTTGGTTAGTCCACATGGGGAAAATACAATGCTATCTTTCAGATTGGAATTTGAGTGCACTAACAACACAGCCGAATATGAAGCTTTAGTTCAGGGATTATATAAAGCAATTGGACTTAATGTGCAATATCTAAAAGTATTCGGCGATTCTGAAATTATTGTTAAATAGGTTAGGAATGTAATTCATTGCCTTTCCAATCAACTTAAGCATTACCAATCGCTAGTGCAAGACCTTACATCACATTTTTTAGCATTTAACATTTCCTCCATTCCTCGGTCCTATAATTCAGCTGTCGACCTACTAGCCAATGTAGCCTCCAGGCTTCTACCTTCTGAAGACTACAGCCCTGATAGATTTTCTGTAGAGTTGATTTTTAGGCCTTCAATTCCTGATAACATCACTAATTGGAGAGTATTTAATCATGATGATGATATTTTACAATTCTTAACTTCTGATAAGTCTTATGACAACCAAATCATTGAAGAGGATGAGCATGACTCCCAAATAAAGGAAACACCTCAAGAAAATGCAATTCCTAAGCCTGTGGTAAAACTAGAAGATCTTTATGATATAAAAGACAGGTTTAAACCTGTAACTAATACAAAGATCCAAAGCTCTACCCTAAGGTTTGAATTGATAAATTTGGGTACTGAGCAAACTCCTCAAAATGTGAATTTAGGATTAGGACTTTCTGTAGAAGAGAAAGAAGCATTCATTAAACTGTTAAGGAAAAATAAACAAGTTTTTGCTTGGAAATATGATGACTTAAAAACTTATGATACATCTATTATCCAACATACCATTCCAATGCTTCCCAATCAAAAACCAATTCAGTAGAAGTTAAGAAAAATACACCCAAATTTAGAAAGCCAGATAAAGTCGGAGCTTAACAAACTCCTTAAAGCCAAGATTAGCTTTCCAGTCCGACATTCCAACTGGGTTTCTAATATGGTTCCTGTAAGGAAGAAGAATGGAGACATTCAAATCTGTATAGATTTCAAAAATTTGAACAGAGCAAGCTTGAAAGACAATTTCCCATTGCCTACTATGGAGCAAATTCTTCAATCAGTGGCAGGTTCTGAATTTATGTCCTTTCTAGAAGGTTTTTCAGGATACAACCAAGTCCTGGTTCATCCTGATGACCAGCTTAAGACTACATTTAGAACAAAATGGGGAACATATGCATATCAAAATATGCCTTTTGGACTTATAAATGCAGGAGCGACATTCCAAAGAGCTATGGATACAACTTTTAGGGGATTGATTAATCGAACAGTAGTTGTCTACCTAGACGATATAACTGTATTCTCTAAAGAGAGGTCTAATCATTTACATGACTTGAACCAAATCTTTCAACGATGTAAAAGGTATGGTATTTCTCTTAACCCCAAAAAGTCATTCTTTGCTCTTGATCAAGGTAAACTCCTGGGTTTTATTGTGTCTCGAGATGGCATTTATATCGATCCTGATCGGATAAAAGAAAATTCTAAGATCTCATTCCCTCACAATAAGAAATCGATGCAGTCATTTCTAGGTCAGATTAATTTTGTTAAAAGATTTGTACTAGATTTCTCTCACATTATTTTGCCACTCCAAAAAATGATTAAGAAAAATTCAGTCTTTAAGTGGGGATCGGTAGAAAAAGAAGCTTTTGATTTGATAAAGCAATCCATAATCAACGCCCCCTCCTTAAATACTCCAAATTTCTCTAATCATTTCACATTGTATACTATCGCATCCGACTCTTCATATGCTGCAGTACTCACGCAACTAAATGATCACAATTTGGAGGCACCCATCTCATTTTTTAGCTCAAATCTTTAGGGTGCCGAATTGAATTACTCCGATGTGGAAAAACAAGCCTTTGTTGTGTTTAAAGCAGTCAAACATTATAGACCCTTCCTTTTGAAAACCCACACAAAAGTAATAGTTCCTTTCCCAGCTGTTAGGCAACTATTAATACAAAAAGAACTGGGTGAAAAAAGGGCAAATTGGGTCACAGCGCTTCAAGAGTATTGACTTAGAAATTAGGCCAGCAAAGATTGTTAGAGGCCAAGGTTTTTGCAAGATATTGGCAGGAGCTTCCAACATTCCCGAATCAAGTGATATAGATCCAACTGAAGAAATCAATCAGATAAGTGTCACTGATTCCGAATCTCAATATGCAGATTTAATATTTTATTTAAAAAATGGTTATGCTCTTCCAAATTTATCTTACAAAAGCAAAAGGGCCATCAGGTTAAAAGCAAAAAGTTTTACAGTTATTGATGATGTGCTTGTTAAGAAGAATTATGATTCTATTTTACTAAGATGCCTTGAGAAAACTGAAGCCCAAAAGGTGTTGCAGGAGCTACATGATGGACCAACAGGAGGACATTTTGGAGCTGACACAACAGCTCACAAGATTATTCATGCTGGATATTATTGGCCAACTCTATTTAGAGATGCCCACGAGTATGTAAGGAAATGCCTCAATTGCCAAACTTCTAATGGAAGACAACGAAAACCGGCTTTCCCTTTGCAACCAGTCAACATTGAACAACCATTTGAGCAATGGGGATTGGATATCATTGGGGAAATTAATCTGCCTTCTTCCAAGCAGCATAAGTATATTCTTACTGCTACCGACTATTTCACTAAATGGGTTGAGGAAATCCCTTTGAAGACAGCCAATTCTGAAGCAATCATTGAATTCATAGATCAATTCATCATTACCAGGTTTGGTGTCCCAACAGCTCTTGTTTTTTATAATGCTTCTTATTTCTCAGGCAATGCTATGTTTGATTTTGCTATCAAGAGAGGATTTAAGTTAAAGTATTATGCTAATTACTACCCCCAGGGTAATGGTTTAGCAGATTCCACCAATAGGAACCTAATCAAAATCATCAAGCGAACAATCGAAGAAAATCATAGAAATTGGCACAAATCCTTAGTGTTTCCATTATGGGCCGATAGGATAACACAGAAAGCTTCTATAGGAACCTCTCCGTTCAATCTTGTGTATGGAAAAGAAGCAATACTACCTACAAATCTTGTTCTTCCTTCTTTAGCCCTAGTGCAGTTCATTGAAGAAGCTCCTTCCTCTTCTATTCAGCTTAGATATGATCAAATCTTAAAACTAGAAGAAGAAAGAGAAAAGGCCAAGGATACCCATGCCAAACATCAGCAAATCATCAAAGCAGCTCTTGATTCAGTCTTATCAGGTTCAAAACAATTCCAAGTTGGCGATTTAGTTCTGAAATGGGACAAAGCCCATGAGGACAAGGGCAAACATACCAAGTTCCAAAAGTTATGGCTTGGACCGTTTCAGATTTGTGAGAAAGTAGGCCATTCAACCTTTATATTGCAAGATTTAGTAGGTTTGAGGGATTCTCTCCCTGTTAATGGCCTCATCCTAAAAAAATTCTTCAATTAAGAAGGTAACCCCTTCTCCTTTCATTTCCATAGGATTTTATAGTTTGTAGGATTTTTTAGGAAATAAAGTTTAAAGGCACTTTCCATTGACCTTTTGCTATGTTTGAAAAGTTGTCTCACAGAAGTATCATGAGTATTTGCTTTCAAACAATAGAACTTTTAACCGAAAGGGATAATTTTTGGGAAATTAGGTATCATTGTATTCTGAAACCACAATTTAAATTTGGTAAACTCCTCTCAAAGCATAGAAGTAATGTAAGTCATTTTCTGTTTTCAAATTGGTCTCAAAAGGTTATCAATATCAAAGATAGAGGTCAATTCAATTTCAGCATCTTCAACTCTTAACCTGTCATCCATTGACTCTTAAGGAAAAGATTGTTCACCCCATTCATTAAAGTTGATGATTGTTCAGAGTGTAATTCTAAAATATAAGATATTAAAGATAAGAGGTCTTATTACAAGCCTGCTTACCATGTTCATAGGGAAATAGCTTAACTGACATTACCAATACTGCATAACAAAACAGGGTAATGGCTTGAAATTTCAAGACAAGGAGTCTCATCGCGAGCTAGCTTGTTCAGTTAGACTACTACCAATGAGTGGCATTGTCAATAGCTGGCCACCAAACCAGGGCAATGGCTTTTTATCCTGTCAATGACAGAAAAAAGAAAGATGAACAAAATATGAAAGCATGTTTTGAATTCACTCTGAAAATCACACTCTTAATTGGATGGGACAATGGACAATTACATGGTTAAAAGGTATCCCTGTCGAAACTATAAACGTTTGCTGGCAGCAGAGGCTCTACCTATGACAGATGAGTTTACTATAAAAGTTGATTTGGAAAGATTTTCTATTTTTATCATTATGAACCAATAAAGGCCCATTTGAGACTTAAAATTGTACTTATTTCAAAATTAGCAAAGGGAGGAAGTTAGCAAAATTACTTTCATGATATTCAGAATGCATAAATATCTAGTTATATCATAATTTTCCCTTGTAGTTGAAACTCTATTTCAAAAAGCTTAAGTATTTTTGATTTTTCCAAAGATAATTGGTTCTTCCAGCGAATCGCCAATTGTTGTGCTCTACAAACAACCCCCCATTTCATATCATTTTTATTCATAAAACAATAACATATGAAATGGGTCCCTTTAAAATAAAATTGATATCAATACTTCTATTGTTCAAAAAGTTCGATAATCAAATGAATGCGTTTATAAAATCCTTTTTGAACAAACCCTTTTTAAAGTAATAACACGAATCTTGGTCATTGCGATAAAGCGATCGCAAGATCGCATATCGCAATGACATAAGAGATATATAAAGTGGCACAAAGCTTTCCGCCGATGCGATATCGCATTCAGCGATCGGCAATATCCAATGCACATTTCAAAGCGCCCCACACCATTAGCCCCGATGCGATGTGCTATCGGCGATCGGCGATCGGCGGGTTACCTTTACTAAAGTCTCGATGTGCATAAAGCTTTTCGCCGATGCGATATCGCATTCGGTGATCGGCGGTACTCAATAGACATTGTTAAGGCGCACTTGTCATCCCCCGATGCGACGCGATAAGGCATAGTTTTCAATAAAAAGCCGTTAAAGTGATTGGAAAGCTCAATTTATTCATATTTAAGGCTTAATCATTTCCGCTCGGCTGCCAATACGTCCATTGCATGCTTAAGGAGATTACTCGCCCAAATAATGATATAATGGGCATTTATAGGGTGACAGGTTTTATATGGCCAATTAATGGAATCATGTCTTAAAAATATTTCTATGGATTGTCTCCGCGCCTGTTTTAAAAGCTGAATATATTACTGTGCACCTCTTCATATGTTATCATTTGCAAGTTTTCATTGTTATCTCTCTGTATTACGCACAATTGCCTCTCTGTGCAGAATTAATTCATAGACAGGAGTTTGAGCATGATGGGTAAGAAATCTAAGAAGACTGCGGGTGCTTCCAATCCACCTGTTGCAGGACAAGCTGCTGCAAACAAGAAGAAAGGCCTAATATCTGATACTACATGCGCGGGCCTCACCAGAGTGACTTGGCAAGGCACTTACGACTTAATTGAACCCGAGAAACCAAAGAAGACGGTAACAGAAGCTACCGCGGATTCACTTTGGAAGTCTGATTGCACTCTCAAAGATTTAGCTGACTCTTTCCTTCACAGGATAGCAGCCAGGGAGCAAATTCTCCCATACACAGACGTTGTGCGATGGGAAATTGAAGAAATCCCAATCATGGACAGAACTTTCAGCACCAGAGATGGGAGGATTTTCGGATCATTCAAAGAAGATGACTTAAGGAAAATGTATCATTTGCCCGAGCCAGAGAAAATATACAACAGCGCCTTCCTGGAGAAGTTTGCAAGCGAAAATGAAATTGAATCCGAACCCATCAAGGGTTGGAGGCAAAATCCGAACAAGCACAAACACGAATCTTCCGGTAAGTATTCGGTTGATTCTTTGGCTTCTCCTTATTGCTATGCGGGTATAATGATGTGTAGGTTATGGGGATTACACAACTCTGCTAGTTTTACCATAGAAATGGTTCCTCTTATGGAGGCAGCAGTAAACAGTATAATCATGGATTGGGCTACTATTCTCTCGAATAAACTAGCAGTAGTTGTTCGTGATTTTAGAAATAAGACCGTGGTCACTGAAAGGAAAATCCCCCCATTTTACTATAGTGCATATATCTTAGACACATTATGTTTCAATTCCGAATTTCCTGTTCT